>PVKM010013461.1:0-30250 GCA_004027735.1 Carollia perspicillata
CACAGATTTTTACAGCCAGAGGTTTTGAGGATTTCTTTTCCTGCTGTGCTGGAACACTGGGCTCTGTGGTCTGTCTCACTGCCTGATGTTCCTCCAGGTTTATCTGCACTCAAATGTGGGACTGCCAGCTGCCACCTTGCTTGCCCAGTCCTCCAGCCACTGCCTTGTTGTGTGTCCTCTTTGCCACAGCTGCCCTTCTCCATCCCTCCTACCAGTCTGGATGAATGTTTCTTCTTTAACTCCTTAGTTGTTGGACTAACATACAGTTCAATTTTCTGACAGTTCTGGTTATTTCTTGTTTTTAAATTTGTTGTTGTCCTTCTTTTGGTTGTGTGATGAGGCAAAATATATCTACCTATGCCTCCATATTGGCTGGAAGTACATTTATATTTTTTTCTTCACTGTGCTCAGCCCAGTGATGTTAATACTGTTTGATAAGTGGGATTTGGTTACATCATAGAAAAAAAAGAATAAGTTAATTAAAGCAGCTATGGAGAAGTGGTGGCATTTCTAAAGGGACTATGGTTTTTAGCAGTTATTTTTCATGTAATCTTGAGCAAATGAGTTTCTGGCCCTTTCGGAAGCTCAGTTTCCTCATCTGTAAAATGAGGGTCATAATTCTTGTATATTTGCCTCAGCAGCGAATTTAGCATGAATCAGATATTTAAAATAGACTAACTGGTATTTGAAGTTACAGGTATCTTTTTGGAGAATACTGATTTGGATGTGACATAAAAACATTTATAAACTGTAAGATGCAGTACAAAATATGATATTAAAGTATTAAGGTATTGAGGAATTATAATCCTGGACATTTCTATCTTTGATGTCTCTATTTACACATCAGTTTCTCCTCAGTTATTCCAATGGTGTATGTCTGAGGGTAATGTGGTTATTACATGAATTCACTGCTCTTCTGGAACCTTCTGTTACATGCCTCTGGTCTTCACAAAGTGATCATTAACTTCCAGGTGGCCTCCCATTCTGACTCTGGCAATGGACCAATTCCTTGATTCTATCTCACATGTAACTTTCAAAGTAAATGTCTATTAAGCCTTTGTGTAAACCTTCCAGGCCTGTAGCAAAATCAACTGAACATAAATCACCCAAAGAAAGGGCTGTAGGAGAATGAATGTGTAAATTTGAAAAATGAAATTATACAGCACATTTTCATTGTGGATCTCTGGCCTTAGTTACCTTGCCTGTGACTTTCTCTGGTCTATATCATATTTATCCACAGAGGTGGTAGTTTTCAGTCACTCTACTGAGCTCTGCCCAAATATAGAGAAAATAAGTCTTTCCACACAAAAGTACACAAGAATGCCTGTTTATAAATGGGCTTAACCAACCTTCTAAATAAAACCCCAATTCTACCATCTCCTCATCACTAACTATATCTTGTTCACATTTAGAAGGTCTGGCTGGAAATAAAAGACAGTGGTTTTGATAAGTTTCGTTGTTTTCTTTCGGTATTCCTTCTTTATTTAGAAACAGATAATGAATGAAAGTTCTAGCTTTTATAAATTGATTTTGGATTTTCCCCCTCTGGAGAAAAGGGTAATAAAATGAAATAAAAGCTCTGCCTGAAGGAATGGAGGGAGTGAAGGGCAGGCATTTAGCAAAAATAAGGGAACTTGATTTAATGCCTGCCTCAAGGGGCTCAGGTGTATGTCATGTTTTTTAAGTGTTAGCTTGTCAACTTGACAATAGTTGCTCCAAACTTTACTTTTTCCAGAAATATGACCCAGGGAGTATATAAATGGAGCTATTCCTATGCAGAGGGGTCAGTCAACCTTTTTGAAGATAGACATTTTCAAATATGTTATTGCATTTTCAGAGTAGAACACTTCAGCTCAGAGAACATTTATTTTTCCACATACCTAAGAGGGTCTAAAGCATGTATTGACTTTTTAAAAATACCTTTTACTTTACTGATTAAAATATGTTGTAAACTTTACTCTTTTTTTCTACCCATTGGAAACCAATGTAGAAGAAAAAAAACTCACTGAAAAGGATTTTGATGGTATGTAGGGGTGTCCTAAAGTTTGATAAACTTTGGAACAACTTACTAGGAAATAGCACACAGTATTCTTCTCCAGAAGGTAATTCAGGATATGTTCTCCTATGTTGGGCTCATTTGGCCTTGGTTCTGTCTGATTGCATAAGATGGTCAAGGAACTCTAAGACTGTTATTGTATCCCTGAGTCACTGATGTCATTGCCCTGTTCGTTCCTTTGGTCACACCAGGACGTCACTTGCAGATGACTCTAGGATATGTTCATGGCTTCCTGCATCTTTAAGCACAAAGGCATCTTGTCCTGTGGGGCTGTTCCTCTTGTGCCTGGGGCTGGTTGGAAGTCTTCATTGTGGGGTCACTGCTCCAGAAGCACTCCTCAACAATGTGGCATGAGGTTGGCAGATAAATTATCCAGTTGACTCTGCCCTCAGAGAGACATTTCTGAGGTGTGTGGTATGCTTTGTGAAGTCATTTTAGAGGTTCCCTAGTGGGCTGTGCCCAGTTACCCACAGTGGTAACCTGCTCATAAACACACCCTTAATTACTTCCTTTCCTTTCCTGCCTCGAGTGGTTCTTCACTTCCCATATAAGCTACTTATACCCAAGTATTTATCCCAGGATCTGCATCTAAGGAGACCCAAACTGAAACAATATATGACCTCTTCACTCATGGAATTGCTTTGCCCATACATAGAATCTGCCAAGCCTTTATTCCCTCAGCTCTAATATTCAAATGATAATAATAATTTATTTAGCACTCACAATATTCCAGGCATAGTTCCAAATGCAATATATATAAAATTAACCCTGTGAAGTATGTATGATGATTATCCACATTTTGCAGAGCAGAACATGGGGGCTTAGGGAGGGGTGGGTAATTCACTCAGTGTCATGAAACCAGTAACTTTATGAACTTGAACTCCAACTCAGGCATCTGCGGTCAGCATTCCTAACTACTGAGCAATTCTATCTACTCCTTGATAGTCAAATAAAATAATAAATATGAGGGTGACTAGAAAAAAAGAAGTTCTGTATAAATAAGAGGGATTATTGTTACTAAAACCTTCCCAACATCACCCTTCTATGTATGTATCCTTCAATGTATCAAGAGGATTTTTAGCAAAAGTAGAGGCTGGATCCGTGTTCACTCCAGTAACAGAAAGCTGCTTCCAAATGAGTGGAACTCAGTCTGAAAAGATATTAGATTCCATTTCCTAATTACTGTTTGTTTTTTAGAGCTATTGTGAAGAAGTCTATTGTCAAGATTAGGGAGGTTTCAGTGCAGTGGATCGGAAGAGGTAGCTGATACACTGAGGTGTCATTAAGAATTATATCACCAGTGAAGGATAATCTTGCTGCAGACAAGATTGCTTTGGGCGTGTGTTCCAGTGTAGGTGCCAAAAATGCTAAGACTTGGAGAAAGGAGAGGGGAAAGTAGAGCTTCTTCCTCTTGTTGCTTGGAAGGGAGACAGAAAAACATCAGGAAATGCTCATTTCTTCTCTTGGGATCTTTCAGGGACCTCCCACCTGCACAGGACAGTTGATGTTTGCATTGGTTGGGAATGACTTGCCAGAAGATGAAAGGCCTCACAGTGGAACATGAGTCTAGTTCTTCATAACTCCTGAGGAGCTCCTGGCTGCCATGTGGTAGAAGATGGTGTAGAAAAGGCATGGGGACAGGTGTGATTCCAGCCACATGGCTGATGGCTTCCTTGCTAGGGCAGCTCCATTGTGAGCTGTTGGGAATCAGAAGCCTGAACAAAGAAGAAGCAAAGAGACATTCTATTTTATTTGACCATCTTCACCCAGGCTGTCTTTTGAGGTATATAAAAGTGGTCATGACTTGACAAGCAAAGTAGAAGCAATTTGACCTGCATTGAGTCTGGGTTAAACTGCCCAGGTATTGCAAAGGCACAGAGGTAGGGAAAAGTAATTTAAAATCCTGAACATTTCCTCTGCCCTCAAAATGTCAGTCGTGGGTGCAGTCGACGATGGAATTGACCTTGGTTGACTTGGTGCTTTACTGAACTGTCTCAGGGCTTGGCACACTGCCATCCTTCCAAGGCAGATGGGGGAATAAACACCATTAGTACGTTGATAACTGTTTGTTTTCCTTTGGCATTAGGGCTAAGAAAAATAAAGTGGGGAGGGTATCAGGCCCTTGAGTAAGTCTTTAAAAGGTTCCCCCTTTTGATTTTCTTATGATTGTCTATTTATAATGGCAACAATCACAACAGGGAGAAAAAGACTTCAGTCACCCCTGGGACACATTTTGTCAAAATTACATTTAAGTACTTTTTATATATGAGTGAGGGAGCATTATCTTTTATTATGTTTTTAAACCAATGAGGGGAACTCATGTATATAAACCAAGGTGTTGCTGTGGCCTGTTGTCTTTTCTTGAATTCCTGGAAAGGATCATCAAGAAGTTATCTTCAGATAACTGTCTGCCAGGCAGTTTGCACTAGAAGAAAAAGGCCTTTCTAAAATCCATTAAAGATGATGCATTACTGTTGGTTACATACATGTTGTGTTTTATTACTTAAATGCATAAATCACACATTGACTAGTAATTGTATGTGCCATGCTATTTTAGACCCTGGGAGTACTAGAGAGGTACATGATGTGATTATTATTCCCAAGGAAAGTTCAATTTAATTAGGGAGACAAGGCTATCACGTGTGTAATAGTTAGAGACTACAAAAAAATCATCTGATGAAGTAGTGAGCTATGCATTATAGGCTACAAGTTCTGTCATTCTCTTAGTTGTGACATAGAAGCAGCAAAGCTTAACACAAGTTTTGAAGGACTGGTAAAATTTGAACAGATTGAGGAGGAGTGGAGAACACATTCTAAATTAGGAGAACAGCATGCACAAAGATACAGAGGTGACAATTCATATATATGTCTCTGACACCTAAAACAGAGGACCTTGCTAGACAGAGGGTTTGGGCAAACAGCGTGAACAAGAAGATGAAAGAGAACAGGGCCAGGGTAAGGAGACAGGACTTATATGTTCTGATAGCTTGCATTTACTTTACTCTCTGCACTATTACAATTCTACATTAGACCACTCTGTTTTGTCCATTTGCTTATTGTCACCTTTTAAAAGAGTAATTTGTATACATGGCACTGTACTTGGTGATACAATCTGTCTTAGTTTATGTTTCCCCAGAGGCAGACCCTGATACAAGGAGTCCAGGGCAAGTAGTTTATTTGGGAGGCGATCCCAGGAAATTTTAGTAGGAGGTAGAAAAGTAAGGCAGAGAGATAAAGGAAGTCAATAAGCGGTGTGTTATTAAGATATTTATCAATGTGGAAAACTGGAATTAATCCTCCTAGGGAAAAATGGAACTCTGAGGATGTGAGCTCCATTGAGTACAGAGGATGTCTCAGAGTAGTCCTGCCTGAGGGGTGAGGGAGTTGGGATATTTATCCACCAATTTCCTTCAGTCATTGGTTTAGGGCTATTTTGAGGGTGTTATCTTTTGCTCCATAAAAAAAGTCCACAAACAGTAGTTGAAGGTGTTTGCAATAGCAATGTTGGTCCTAATACGTCAGCATTTCTTAGAATGGAACTTATAGCCCCTGTGTCTTAGTCACCTTGGGCTGCTAGAATGAAATAGCACAAACTGAGTGGCTTTTAAACAACAGAAACTTAGTTCTTATGGTTTTGGAGGATGGAAGTTTGAGGTCAGGGTGCCAGCACCATCTAGGTCTGGTAAGGAGGGTCCTCTTCCAGGTTACAGATTGCCAACTTCTTGTATTTTCACATGGTGGAAAGCAAAGGATGAGAGAGCTATCCTCGATTCTGTTTATAAGGGCACTAATCCCATAGTGAGGTCTCCATCTTCATTACCTAATAATCTTCCAAAGGCTCCAACCTCCAAATACCATCACATTGGGATTAGCGTTTCAACAAAAAAAATTTTTTGGTCAAGGATCGTAAACATTTAGTCCATGCACTGTGTTTCAGAGCATCTAATGAAAGAAAGGTCAACCTGGAAGTCATCCTTGGCTACCTGTTTTTTTCAAAGATTTTATTTATTCATTTTTTTTTAGGGAGGGGGGAAAGGAATGGAGAGAGGCAGAGAAACATCAATCAGTTGACTTTCACACACATTCCAACAGGACACCAAACCCTTAACCTAGGCATATGCCCTGGTCTGGAATTAAACCTGTGAACTTTTGTGGGATGATGCCCAACCAACTGAGCCACACCAGTCAGGGAGGTTACTTGTTTATCTCTTTGTTTTTCTTTCCATGCATTACTATGGTTGGTTCCAAAGCAGAGACAATTTTAGAAGACACATTGTACAGTTTGAGATGTGAATGGAAACATGAGGAAGGGTTTTAGTTATAATAGGACTCAACCAGGGCTGGTTTACTTCCAGTTCAAGGAGTTTCCAGCACAGCTGTGAGGCAGTTTAATAAATATTATAACGGCTCAAATTTGAAGGAGCAGAGTAATGATTCTGATTGGGCTGAGGGTTTCTGGGGAAAACATATTATTGAATTGAGCTCATGTTTCGGTTTTCATGGGGAAACCAAGATGTCTTAATATAAATCTGAAAACAAAATATCCACCCACTGTCTACCCCTGCTCCCACGACATATCCCTTCTCCTGCCCTATATGACATGCAGCATTTCCACAGGCTAGTTAGGAAATATAAATTAAATCAGGGAAATTTATTTTTTTCTCCCCATCTGCAGCAACACTCCATGCCAGTTGAGTTATGATCCAGTGGGAAAGAGATCAATTAAAGGGAAACCACAGAAGAGAAAGCATTTAAGAACAACATTCTTTCTTATTTAATTTTAATTTTTAAAATTTGCTTTGTGTTTTTTTCAGTTAATAAAGAGAAGAAAATAAGAAAGAAAAAACAAACAATATTTTGTTTTTCCATATGCCTTTATGAAATCCTGGAATTAGAAGAAACTTTGAAAGGCCATTTTGATGTTCTTGACTTTTCATCAATATTGGGTGAGTAGAATTAAAGCTGTTTTTCATTTGAGGAATAAGCAGAAGACATGCAGAGAGATTCAAGCTCCTTCAATAATCTGGTATTTGTCCAATCTATTCATCCATCCATCCATCCATCTTCTTATCATGGGAAAATTCTATGTCAAGTGCTGTCAGTGCTAATTCTTTTTTAGTAAACAAGGAGGAAAAATCTCATTGTATTACAAAGTTAGTATGAGTTAGATTATTCAGATCATCTCTCTCTAATGAGGGTTCATATCTTGATGTCTCAAATTAGCTTTTTTCATGGACAATTTTCAATTCCCTTTGTAGTCTACTTTTACTTAATGTAAGATCACAGATTAAAAAATATTTGATATGGATGAACAACTTTAAGAGTAGTTATGAATGATCTGAGAAACATAAAAGATAACTTAAAAATAGAAAGCCATCTTCACAGAAGAAAATATGATAAGGATACCAATTCTTTAATTAATCTATAAATTTTACGTAATCCTAATAATAACTAGACAGAATTATTTTAAAGTTCATGTAGACAGATAATAATAATTAAGAACATTCTGAAAAAGAAAGGCAATGAAGAATGACTAACATATCTTATAAAAATTAATTAATTAAGATAGTATGGTACTTGCATATGAGTACACAGCCATCATAAGAACAGAATAGAAAGTCTAGAAACAGACTCAAATGCACATGGGAATGTAATATAAAATGAAATTTGGATTTAAAATGAGTGGAAAAAAATAGTGAGTGAGATTCAGACAACTCGATAGTTCATTACATTACAGCTTATATAAGTATAATAAATTCCTGATGAGGACTTCGGCCAAGATGGAGGCATAGGTAGACACACTGTGCCTCCTCGCACAACCAAAATAAGGACAACCAAAATCTAGAAACAAACAAACAAAAAAACAACCAGTACTGACAGAAAATTGAACTGTATGGAAGTCCAACAACCAAGGAGTTAAAATAGACACATTCATCCAGGTGGGTAGGAGGGGCAGAGTCCGGTGGCTGGGCTGAGAGGGGTTGTGGCAAAAAAAGCGGTGGCTGGAGGACCCTGGGCGCACAAGGCAGCAGCTGACAGACCCTGGGTGCAGGGTGGCAGCGGGAAGACCCAGCAAGGGGGCTGGCTGACCAGGTGGTCCCACATTTGTGCACAGATAAAACAGGCAAAACTGTTGAGCAAAACAGACTGTAAAACCCAGGGCTCCCACGCGGGAAATAAAGCCTCAAAACACCAACTGAAAACACCTGTGGGGGTTGAGGTGCTGGGAGAGACTCCCAGCCTCACAGGAGAGTTTGTTGGAGAGACCCACAGGGTCCTAGAACATACACAAGCCCACCACATGGAAATCAGAACCAGAAGGGCCCAGTTTGTTTGGGGGAAGTGGCAGAAGGGACTAAAATCCGGCAGAGTGGAGCAAGCGCCATTGTTCCCTCTCTGACTCCTGCCATACATACAGCCTCACAACCCAGAGACTGAGTTGACCAGTCTGGGCAAACACCTAAGGCTCCACCCCTCACTATGTAACAGATGTGTCAAGACACAGAAAATAATAGCCCAAATGAAAGAATAGATCAAAGCTCCAGAACAAATACAACTAAACAATGAAGAGATAGCCAACCTATCAGATGCACAGTTCAAAGTACTGCTAATCAGGATGCTCATAGGATCAGTTGAATGTGGTCGCAAATTAGATGAAAAAATGAAGGCTACACTAAGTGAAATAAAGGAAAATGTACAGGGAACCAATAGTGATGGGAAGGAAACTGGGATTTAAATCAATGGAGTGGACCAGAAGGAAGAAATAAACAACCAGAAAACAATGAAGAAACAAGAATTTTTAAAAAAATGAGGAGAGGTTTAGGAACCTCCAGGACATCTTTAAACATTCCAACATCCAAATTATAGGGGTACCAGAAGGGGAAGAGGAAGAGCAACAAGTGGAAAAATTATTTGAACAAATGATAAAGGAGAACTTCCCCAATCTGGCAAAGGAAATAGACTTCCAGGAAGTCCAGGAAGCTCAGAGAGTCCCAAAGAAGCTGGACCCAAGGAAGCACACACCAACACACATTGTAAGTACATTAGCCAAGATTAAAATGAAGGAGATAATCCTAGAGGCAGCAAGAGATAAGGAGACAGCTACCTACAAAGGAGTTCCCATCAGACTATCAGCTGACTTCTCAAAAGAGGCCTTGTAGGCAAGAAGGGGCTGGAAAGAAGTATTTGAAGTCATGAAAGGCAAGAACCTACATCCAAGATTACTCTATCCAGCAAAACTTTCATTTAGAATGGAAGGTCAGATAAAGAGTTTCTCAGATAAGGTCAAGCAAGTTCAAAGACTTCATCATCACCAAGCCCTTATTATATGAAATGTTAAAGGAGCTTACCTAAGAAAAAGAAGATAAAAAACATGTATAGTAAAATGACAGCAAACTCACAATTATTAACAACTACACCTAAAACAAAACCAAAAACAAAGTAAGCAAACAACTAGAACAGGAACAGAACCACAGAAATGGAGATCACTTGGAGGGTTAGCAACAGGGGAATGGGAGGAGGAGAAGGTACAGAGAATAAGTAGCATAGATGGTAGGTAGAAAATAGACAGAGGGAGGGCAAGAATAGTATGGGAAATGTAGAAGCTAAAGAACTTATAGTATGACACATGGGCATGAACTAAAGGGGGGGAATGTGGGTGGGAGAGGATATGCACGGTGGAGGAAATGAAGGGGGGAAATGGGACAACTGTAATAGCATAATCAATAAAATATATTTAAAATTTTTAAGTACCTCTGACCTAGTGAATAGAGGAACAAGGACTTATCCTATAGACACACTTGCATAAATGTAAAATAAAATATATCCAGAATATCCATTACAGAACTAGTTAGTAAAAGACTGGAAATGAACTAAATGTTGATCAATAAAGGACTGACTATATAATTATAATATATTCCCATGATGAAATATTATGTAATTATAAAAAATATATACTGAAATGTAATAATCTCTAAATATATTAAAATATACTTATGGTAGGTAAAAAGATGAATACTGTCATTTTTGTAAAAATTGAGAAAATAATATGTGTAAATATATATATATATTTGTATATATCTATACACATTTTCTCACATATATAAAAATCATCTCTAAAGATTACACAAGAAACATTGGTTATCAAAGGGGAGAGTAACTGGGTAATTAGGGCCCAGGGTGGGAGATCAATTTTCATGAGCTTTTATTCATATTTTAATACTATTAGAATTTTTAACCATGCGATTATGTTATGTGTTCAAAAAATTCTCTTCTAGTTATTCTTTATCTCATTGCTTGGTATTATGTATTCATGTCGCATAGCTCCATATGCAATTCTTGTTTCTGTTTCCTTCTCTAGCATCCTTCTTAGATCTATTGAGATTGGACTGATGGTCCCAGTGCCAGCACCTGAAGCCACGCAGGACAAAGCAACTTGTTCCCCAAGGGCTGAGTGGTGAGGCACGGTTGGGATAACTGTCATGTAGTATACGGCCCCTGGAGCAAAGAGGAACCCCCTGCAATACATGCAGTGTTCTTAGGGAATCATAATTTCATAGTTTTAACCCTCCAATAAATCCAGTTTTCTACCATACCATTATCACAATTAAAGACGATAGATGCATTGGGACAAAGTTCAGTAATCAGCAGATAAAATAAACCAGACTGCCATTTCATGAGGGCATGCCTGGTGTTATGTATTCAATTGTGCAGCATAGTTTATAATGGAGAAAAATCAGAAATAATCCAAGTGTTCATTGACAGGTCCATGGTTGGGAAAATGTTAGAATACCATGCAGATATTATGAAGAAGAAGGGAGAACTTTATAAATTGACTTGAAACTATAATCAAGAAGTGTAAAATGAAGAAAGCAGGTTGTAAAAATAGTACATGTGATATGATCCTGTTTTTAAAATTATGATAAGAAAAATTAAAAACAATGGAGAGTATATGCCACATTGCTGGTAGTGATTATTTCTGGAGCACTGTGAGAAAAAGTACTTTTATACTCTGTGTTGCATATTTATGTAATATTGGAAGTTCATAAATTTCTCGTCCAACTAGAAAGGATAAGTAAACCTACATTTGTATATAACTCTGTGTATTAATATCTGAGTTCCTGTTGTGGGAATCTTATCATTAGGAGTATATATAACTTACCTACTAAGCTCATAAAAAGGTAAATGACAGGAAACTAAGGTCTGCAGTCTGGAAAGGAAGCATGCTAATAAAGATTCAGGAAATCTGACACTTGGGAACTAGAAGAGTACATTATTTTGACATTAGCTCCCCAAAGAGAAACTATAGCACTGGAGGTCAGAGAGGACAGTTGTGAGAATATGGAGGTCCTAGTGCTAATTTTAACCATGTGAATTTTAATAATGTGGAAATAATAATCCCAAAACTAAAGTGGCTCTAGGATGGGGTTCAGGAGCCATGTCCACCCTCTAAAATCACCTGCTGTCTTTGTTATATCCTGCTCTTATTTTCTTAATGTTTCCTGACGCAGCTGAGACAACAAGACAGGGTGGTCCAGAGCTGGGAGTGGAGACACCTGGATTCTGGTCCTCCCTTTCTTCTGGACTTGCCCTTTCTCAGTTTCCCATCCCTAGCAAGGAACTGCTTCTCCTTGACCAGGTTCTTGTGATCTCAGAAGGGGGTATGGATATTATGGGATTTGGATTTTTCTTAGACAAATGATTTCTATAAAAATAGGTGTGTGTTTCTATTTAATCTCAGATTCTTTTTTTTCTGGCATCCTATGCAGAACTTTCTATTTTATTCCTCCTTTGCATCTTCACTGCGTTGATCATCGTGCCACAACAGGATTGGAAGAGGACAAAGAAAGCATCTGATTCAGCCCATCAGTTTCCAAGTGGAATGCAGTGAAGGCTGAATGACTTGGTCCAGACAGTTCTTCTCAAACTTTAAGGTGCACAGGGATTACATGAGGACTTTGTTAAATGTAGGTCCTGATTCTGTAGGGTGGGCCTAGGATTATGCATTTCTAACAAGGTTCCAGGAGATGCCAGTGCTGCTGTTTCACAGCTTGCACTTAAGGGACCAGAGATATAGGATAGAGAGCTCCTTAGAAGCAAAGGCTCGACTTGGCTCAGTTTCCCCCAGTCACTGTCCAGTGTTCTCGCCTACGGTGGGGATAACGATTAATTCAGTTGTTTCAAGGTCTGAAGCTATCACCTATGAGATAGGTGAGAAGTTTTCTGTCAGAGTCAGCTGGGTTATTTTTAAAATTTTAGGTGTCTGGGCCTTTTTCCGAGAATTTCCTTTTGGTTAACAAAGGCTGAGGCCTGAGAATTAGTATTTTAATAAAACCCCTGATAAATCTGGTTTATTCAGCTCATGACCAACTTTTGGAAACCACTATCGCAGTCATTCAGGAATAGTAAATTATATTTAGTGTGACTTGAATTTTAAACTTTATTTTAAATTGTTATTTTGTTAGTGCATATTGATTCTTTATATATTTTCATCAGTTCCTTAATCACCAAGAATATCAAGGTACTAAAGAAAAATGATGTCAATTTATGACTGCCAATCATCAATATACAATACAAACACACACATCCATACAAGCATAGCACAAAGACATCCTGAGCCTGGGGGTGAGCTGTTAGGGAAGGTATACTTTAGACTTCAAAAACACTTAGAAAACCATCCGTAGAAATACATTTACTACTTCTTCTTTTCCTTTATGTACCTGAATTAGCAAGACCTAAATGTCATCTTAGAGTGAAGAACACCTAGACTTTTCCCAAAAACCTACCATATATTCCAAAGAATTTTGAATATTTACTCATGCTAGCATCTTACAGATTTTATCCTTTTTGTGATTTATTTATTTATTTACTCTTGTGAAAACCAAGCAAGTGTGGGATTTGCTCTCTTACCATCAATGTTCCCATTGCAATCTGGCTGGAGAAATCATTCAAGAGCAGCCATCTGCTGGAGGAAACATGTTAGCCCAGAGAGGTTGCACATCAACATGGGAAGAGATGCCACGTTCTGGGTTTTCTAGCAGTCCTCTATGGATTCACACTATTGTCTCCTCTATGGTGCCCACAACATGGATCAACTAATATATCTTCTGACAAGTACAGTTCAGAGGCATGCCTTTCCCAAGCTTCTCAGGGAGACCTGTACTTTGTCCTCACACTTGACCTCCAGCCACAAGAGACTCTTTCATATTTTATCATTAATTAATTGCAATTACTGCTTCTTTATGATATGACAAAGGCCTTCATCGCCATGGTTGGGTCATTGTTTCCTGCTCTTCAGTGAGGCTCGCTGATCACCTTCCCTCCCCACTGTTCACAGAGGCGCTAGCTCAGATGAATTTTCCAGCCTGCAACTGGGTGAGGCACCAGCTGAATCACCTGAATTCTGACATTTAACAAGATGTGATTTATCTTTAAACAATGTATTCTTGCCTCTAGCCTACTGTGGGCAACTGAAGACATGCTTCGCCTACGTAATGACATCTCAGTAATGGAAAGAAAGGATGATTATTCAGAAGTATTGGCATCTTGGGAAAAATTTGGAAAGTGTCAGGCCTTGGCCCGTTGTCACTTCTATTCTACCTCATTGAGGGCCCATGCTATGTCAGGTGTTGGGTGGGTGATGACATGAAAAGTATCAGATGGAACACTAGGGGTTAGGTGAGGGCCTCACTCCCTTTACCTAATGATGGACGATCCTTTATATCTGCCATAAAATGATTTGGCGGTACACAAAGTAACAAATAAAAATGCTGGAAATCAGATGAAACAAGTTTGGATGCTAAAGTCATCTCTAACAACTGTTTTAAGAAAATAGAACTATTAACATGTTTGAGAAACCAATTTATTGTTTTGGCAGGAAATGGAAGCAATGATCCTAGCTAGGCTCCCCATATTTTCAAAGTCTGCTTGAGCATTTTATGTACTTTTCTCCACTGTTCTTATTTACTTAATGTGTATTCCCTTTGTCTCCCAAATAGGCTCTGTTATTCCCAAAGGTAAAGAGCAGGTCTCCAGATTTTTGTTCTTTTCTCTATTGTTTACACATAGCATGGAACCCAGTTACTAGTGTATAACAGAAATGGAACAAATTCTTGCTGTTGCTAATCAGAGCTACATTTTAGGGCCCTTTTCTATATGTCAGTTACCAATGTGGGTGCTTTACATTTTAGCCTGTTTAATTCTCACCACAAACCCTGAGATGGGGTTTATTAGAATATGGAGTAATACTCAGTCTTTTTTGAGACTATGGGAGTGATGTCAAGACTTGCATAATGGCAGTGGCCAAAGACAGGATTCAAACCCCAGGTTTTTGGGAGACCTTTTTACTATTGCATGTTATGGATTGTTCCTCAGGCCCTTCTTGTATCCGTAGGTAGATAATGTTATATTGAGGAAAAATGTAAGTGTAGCCTTGGTGTGAGCAAACAGTGGGTTTATTCTGCTGTGACCATTCTGAATTATTTTTGTGCTTTTGATCATTCCTCCTGGGTGTTGGATTTGGTATGAGCCCATTTATTTATCTTTTGATTAGCCAGTATAAAACCCAATAGCTGATTAAAACCCTGCTTAACTTGTCTTTCTCAAAAATAGCCTAGCTAGAAGAAGAGAGAAAGAAGTATTGGGAGAGAAGCCCAGGAGATGCGAGTCAGCTTACCTTGTGAGTTTAATCTTATGGTGGGAGTCTGTCAGTGCTCGACTACATTTCATTTTAGTGTGGATTAGGACAAAGGCACCATTATCTCCACCAGCTGGAAAATTCTTGTAATTTACTGATTGTATTAGAACTGACTAATATGCCTTTCCAAAATAGCATTCCTAGCAGCATCCACTAACCAATTGGAGTTGGAATATGAAATAAAAACTATCTGCAATCCCTGGTTTAGAGTTTTTTCCCCTCATATGTCTTTTCTCTTTGTAAAACAAAACACCAAGGAAAGATGTGCTTCTATTTTGGTTGAGGCCATGTGGCTTCCCGTGGGGATTATAGTTGTTGGACTCATCTTTTACCAAACCCAGCTGAAAAACCAGGAGCAGAAAACTCCTGTCTAGTTACTTTTTCCTTCAACCAGTTAAGTGATATAGAGGGTAGGGAGAGGGAAGATAGACTTACCTCTGCCCTCCTATTATTTAGAATGAAAGGGCAAAGACTTTAGGTGGGATTAGATGGTCATTTGTCTTACTTGGATGAACTGAAAATTCTATATGCTATCTTAAAATCCAGTGGCACCTCTCCTGATTTTTTCTGTAAGTGAAATGAGAGAAATTTAAATGTCTTCACAAAGAGACTAGACACATGAGGGAGAGAAGTTTCTGGGTGAAAACATGCAATTTAAGTAATCTATAATATTCTAGGATATTTGTGGTAAATTGATTGGAAAAAAATCTCCAATTTTCTATCACTTTCTGTATCCATGCCATTGACATTGTGATCTTGCAATTCATCCCAACAAGAGGTGGACTCTGCCTCCCTGCCATTGAATCTGGGCCAGGTTCGTGACTTGCTTTGGCCAATTGAAAGGAGCAGAAGAGTTGTTGTGTCCATTCTGAGCCTGGGTCTCAGAGGCCTTATGTATATCTGCTTGCTCTCTTCTGCTACTGCCATGTAAACAAACATGGAATATCCTTTGGTAGGATGTAGAACAGAAACAAGCCATCCCAGCTTAGGACATCCTAAATCAGTCAGCACTCAGCCCAAACAGCAGATACCCAGAGGAACATGAGGGAACTCAGATGAAATCAGCAAAGCCTGGCGTGGATTCGTGGAACCACCCAGCTGACCTAGATGCTCATCAGCTATAATAAATTTTTCTGTTTTAAACCACTAAATTTTGGTTTGGTTTGTTATGTAGTATAATTCTAACTGATACATATGAGGTCTGTCTGGAAAAAGCCCAGCCATTGTTAATACAACAATAACTGCGCGTCATTGATGTAACCTGGCAGCCAAGGAGAGTGGATTGGAATATGCATGTGTGAACAATGATGACTTCACTGTACTAGTCAGTGGGGGGAATAGATGGTGTTGAGTGAGCATGTGTACTGTGTGGCCATGCATTCAAAATGAGTGGCCCAGTAGAGCAATGCTTATGGATCAAATTTTGCATATAGCTTGAACATTCCTCCATGGAAACTATTTGGGTGATTCAGAGGGCCACAGTTATGGGCAGCTGGTGATTGGCAGTTTCACCATGACAATATGTCTGTTCATGCATCATATCTTGTGCAAAGTTTTTTTGTAAAACATCAAATCACCCAGGTGACTCAGCTCCCCCCAGCCAGCCCAGATTTGGCACCCTGTGACTTCTGGCTTTTCCCAAAACTAAAATCACCTTTGAAAGGGAAGAGATTTCAGAACACCTATGTGATTCAGGAAAATATGATGGGGCAGTTGTTTGTGATTGGGAGAAGCATGTAAGCTCCCAAGGCCAACTTTGAAAGAGACTGAGGCGTCATTGTCTTATGTACAATGTTTCTTGTATCTTCTTCAATCAATGTCTCTATTTTCCATATTACCTGGCAGGATACCTTCTAGACAGACCTCATAGTCTGATTCTAAAGATTATTTTGATGAATAATTTACAAAGCATGCATAGAGCTACTGGCAATGGGTTTGGCATTTAGTAGATATTTAACAAACATTGGTTCTTAGCTTCCTTTTCGTCTCCAAAAAAGATGTTGTGCCAGGTTGTAGTTTGCAGGTTCCAGCCTAGAATAGCAACTGGGAAGTCCTATCACATTTATTATGTACATGGGTGATGGCATTTCATGATAGGCTGCAGAGTCAGGGGGCAGTTTCTTCCTAGGCTATTCAGACATTGATATTTCTTGCCTTCCTAAGCAGCAAGTCTTGATATCATGTGTTTCCTGGGAGAGAAAAGGAAAGAAAGATACTTTAACCCTTTTAAATCATACCCCTGAATTACTGGCAAGTAAACGATACTTCTTCTGGTTTGTATATTTCTTTTCTACAGACAATATATTGTCAAAATATGGAAAACACTGTTAGGAAACTTAAAGAGTCGTGGGTCTGTGTGATCTTGTACAAGTCACCAGCTTTTCCTGGGCCTCACTGTCTCATCTCTAAACTGGGAAAGTAGAACTCTCCAACATGACTCCTAGCTCTAACCATCCATAACTCTTCTGGAAGTAATGTAATGTAATTAGAAACATAAGATCCATAACCAGACAGTCGCTCTGAAATGTGGCCCTGATCCTTTCTAGCTATGTACCCTTGGGCATATTAGTTATTTCTCTGTACCTCAGTTTCCTTATCTAAAAATGGAACTGCCTCATGGCATGTTTCTGAGAATTACATGATATAATCCATGTAAACTGCTTAGAACAGTGCATGGCTCACAGAAAGTGCTTAACAATTGTTAGCTGTTATTTCATTTGGCATAGAGTCCTGTCTTATGCAACAGCGTTCTCATGGGATTTAAATGATGAAAGTTCAAATGGTGAACATCAACCCAGTAGATAAAACTACCACATGTTTTTGAAATTCATACACATACGAAAGAGTATTAACTGTCCTCAAACTCTTATATCCATTATTCAAAAGGTTTTCTTCTCACCTAGTTGGGCATGTGTCTTATAAAAATAAAATTTACCACTTTAGCATTGAGCTTACTTTTCTGTCATTTGCTGCTTGCATCTGGTATAATTTCATGCAGAATTTAGTTTAATGCAGAATTGAAAGGATGCGGCGCTATTCCTGGCTCTGCCACTTACTAGCTTGGTTGGTTCTTTAATTATGCTGTCCCTCCATTTTCTCACATGTATATGTGAGTAATAGTAGTGCCAGCCTTATAAGGTTATTGTGTACATATGATACCTTTAGAAAAGTGTCTTGCACATGGTAGGCTCTTAGTAAACACTACAGATTAGTGTCTTATTATATGCTGTTCCACTGGAATTGCTTTAAATCAAGCATCAGGAGTCCAAACATTGTCCAAAGGAGCATCTTTTGAGATGAATTAGGGTGGTAAGCATAGGGATGCTGTTGCTGACCCACCCAGATCCCCTTTGCCAGGATGGTGTTCCCATATTCTTCATGCTATGAGCACTGGCTGTTAATGACTTACAGCTGCTTCTCTCTCTGGAGAATTGCCCTTGGCCAAATGGGAGTTGCTTATCCTGGAATTGCTTGGGAAGTTAAGCAACTCTTCTGCCTCTGGATGTGGCTCACAGCCAAAGACTGACTCACTCAGGAGCACGAAAGGACCCTTTGCCTCAAAAAGGGAAAGGGGACAACTCTGTGGTGCAACCCAAGCTCCAGAGATCCCTGTAGGATCAGACTGAAACTAGACTCCAGCTTAGACCACACCCTTTCTCTGCTTCCCTTTCTCAGTCCTGCTTCCCTCACTTACTTTCTCCTTTCTCAATAAATTGCTCCCATGTAAATCTCCATATTGGGTTTGGATTCTAGATCTTGACTTAAGGTAGGAAGGAAGGAGGAAAAAAACCATGAGCCACTGTAGAGCTCTTTAGAACTAATAGTTGACTTTCTGGCAGGTCAAACTTTATAGGTAGCAGTAGTTTTGATTCTGTTCAAGTTTTGGTTTGGGAGAAGAGGCTGGAGGGGCTGAATAAAAGTTGAGATAACAGGACCACAAATGATGGCATATATGAATTAGCAACAATTGGCTATGTGTTATTGAGGTCTGTACATAGAGTGTGATGACTCATATGAACCTCTACACAGTTTTTTTTTTTTTATAAACCATGTCTCTTTTATGATGATTAGCACCAACCAGACCTAGAATCTTCTGGGACCTCAATGATCCTTATCCTAAATTTCATGCTGACTTCTTTTGACTATGTGGAAATCCACTTTTGTGTTATGACAGTTGCTTCTTTCCATACTTACCGAGGAAGTTGTTCAAAGGACTCTGGGGATAAATTAGGATGGTGAGTGTGAAGTTGCCTGCTTATGAAGTGCTGGGCTAGGCTGGAACATAGGGCAGGTTTCCCATGATAGGATCACTCTAATTTGTCCCAGAAAGAGATACGAGTTAAAATTACTTGCAGAATTAGGTTTGGGCTTACAAGTGCTGAAAAATCAGTCACCTACTTTAATTCAAAGTCTTATTTCATCCTGATGCTTCAATAGAGGAATGAAATACAAAATCTTTTCAGAATTATCTTCTTTCTCTCAAAGAATTGGGTAAGGAATAATGATTCATTTTTCTTTAATTCATTCTTTTTCTCTTTCTCTGTCTTTCTGTCTCTTTTACTTCAATTTCCATGTGACATCTTATGAGAATGTCTCTGTAAACTCAGTTAAAAGACCTAATTAACATTCACTAAAATGAATTATTATTTCTCTCTTTGAAAGGAACTTATGAAATTTCTTTGTTTTACAAAGCCACAGAAGACTATCTACAGAATAGAACATGGCCCTGAAAGTGATGTTACATAATCTGTAGTACTCATTTTGTTTTGGAAGGGGGCACAGATAATTTAGAGTAGTATATAAGTAGTACATGAACTTTAAAGATAAACATGAGATTTCAAAGAAAAAGTTACAATGATAGTTGACTGTAATGTGTCTGCCCCTCAGATGTCTGCTATAGTATAATGTTCTCTTATGCTAAAAGGACAACTTTGGTGGAAGTGTCTGAGAAACACTTCCATGTATGACTTCCACTAGTTCATAAGATAATGTAAACAAGCCTTCAGAATAACTGCAACAGGAAGGAGAAAAATATGAAAAAACTTCTAGTGCCATTTTAACCCAAGACTGGAAATGCCAATAATATTCTAACTTTAGATAGCTAGTTCATGATGTAGCTGAAAATACCAATCTTCATCTTTTCTGGAATGAAAAATTCACTTCAGTGAAACACAGTTTTATTTTGGTATATCTTATGGAGGAACCAGCCTGGTTGATCTCACTGGTGACAGATAAGATATAGGGCCACTCAAAGGTTGCTTCCCACAAGTGATTAATTGGGTGCCCAATAAATGAATGGTGGCCCTATGACTTGCTGGCAAGGAAATAAGAGAGTTATGTAATTTACGAATGAGTTGGCACTGTTCAGTTCTGGGGACTTTGGAAGCTTAACTTGGGCTAGAGAAGCCTTCCTTCTCAAGATTCTAAATCACTATTATGTTGTATTACTTTGAAACTGGCAACATGTGACCTGAGTTAGACTTAGGAATCATCCCAGGTCAGTGAGGGAGGCCATATTTCCTTATGTAAGAAAACAATGGTATTTTTGTCCACCCTGTGTGGGAGTCCCCGAAGCTGAGCAATGGTCCTTCAGAAAAGATAGGTGAAGAAACTACGCTTCAGGTCAAAGTTGCTTTATTTTTTCTTGGCAGGGTGACTTTGATTTTGAATTCTCAGCTTTCTAGGAAAAAAAAACTGTGCAGCAGACTCAGGGTGGTGAAATTTTGAAATTTGTAGTTAGTTTTGAACCACATTTGCAGACTTTTCATAAGGTGACAAGACACAAAACATAGAAGAAAGTAAAAAAAAAAGTGTACAGAGAGAGACATCTCATTAAAATCTAGAGTAGAGTGTAAAGATATCAGCTCCAAACAGAGACCTTGAGAAACAAACATGCCATAAGGGAAAGATATGGAAACAAACCCCATTGCTTGACCAGAAAATCTTTGTCTCCTTCAGTTTGTGGTTCTGCTCTTGGAGAGTCTATGTTCAAGTTTCTACATTCTAACTCTTTTTTCTTTGGGGAATACTGGGTGTGCAGAGTCTACTTTCATAAGATGTGAGGCAACATAGAATGGGGTGCACACAAGATCTTTTGATTATGATTTCACTTCAAGCATGAGGATAGAGTCCATGCTTCCTTCTTGTTCTTTCCCACAAAGCATACAAGTGAGTGGGTGGCTCAGCCAGAGACACCCGGTAAATATTTGTGGGTGAACATATTGGGGGAAACACTGATGACAGCACTACAATCTTTCCCCCTATACACTGGCCCCAATTTCCTCTGGGAGGTGGCACCCATGTGGTCTTGAATCTGTGCCTGTGGAAGATCTCATGGCACTATCTGAGCCTAGAGGCCCTGGTCGCTCTCCATCTTGCACCATGGCTGCCTATTTGAGTTCCCTGCGCAGTTTCTGCCTTTCAGAGCTCCTCATTCCCAAGAAAAGGAATTATTCTTTCTCCCAACAAGCATGTAGACAGAATAGGGAATTAATGAGACAAGTAGAAACCTCCCAGCAAGAAGATTTGAATAATGTACTGGGGAATGGGGAGAAAGGTAGAAAGAAAAAGTGTGTCTAAACAATATTCTGTCCATTTTATAACTTTCTACTAATTCATATGTGGACTTGTATCAGCACTCATGTCTTAGAATTCAGGATGAGAGCCAGACAAAAATGCTTGGGTTTGATAAATCCGGGAGAGACGTTTGTTTATCAAGGTCTCTCATTGTTTGAAAACTCAACATCTGTCAGAGACTTGAACGTCTTTGCCTCCCACATTTTGGACAGGTGCTTCTGGCCTTACAACACTGGTGACTGGATTTTAAAGAAACATTCAGTGGGAAAATCCAAAGATCTCTGTTGGTTATCCTTGCCTCTCCTTCCAACCAGGCCTCCTCATCTCTTCCTTGAACTGTTGCAGGTCTTGCAAATGGGTCTCCTTGCCTTCCATCACATTTACACTCACAGTCTTCCACACGGCAAATGAGTCTTTCTAAAGCTCAGATCATACTTATTAAACTCCCTAAGCTTCTTAGTAAGGATCTTCAAATTCTGAATTCTTTGTTTCTTCCAGCCTTTTTTTTTCTTTTACTTTTCTCTCTCAGTTGGTCTTTTCTTATGTTTTTAAATGTAAATATTTTGTGAACATATAAATGTAGAAATATATAAGTGCTGCTTCATGAAGTCTTACAAAATTTGCATGCCCACAAAATTGGCAACTGTATCATGAAACAGAATAGAACTCGCATGCCCAAAGCCCTTCAAGGTCCTTTCCAGGGGTAACCATTATCTTAACTTTTAACCCCATGGATTAGTCAGCCTTTGTTTTTGAACGTTGCACTCAGGAATCATAGAGTATGTGCGTTACCATGTCAGTTAACATTAGATATGTTTCATCCATCTTGTGTGTGTGGTTGTGGTTGATTCATGTTCCTTGCTACATAATACTCCATCAAAGGGATATTTATTGACCAATATGACCTTGGTGAAAATTTGAGTTGCCTACAACTTTTGGCAATTATAAATAGTATAGTTATAAAAAATTTTTCTAAACAAGATCTAGAAAGTCGTAAGCATAAAGGGAAAAGTTGATAAATTGGTTAAGATTCTCTGTCTTTTCAAAAGACACTGTTGAGAGATGAAAGGAAACTCATAGAGCAGAAGATATTTGCAATATATATGTCTGTAATAAAGAACTCACCTATTGAATATACAAAGAGATCATATACATCAATAAGAAAGAGGCAAATGACCCAGTAGTCAAATAGTCAGAAGACTTGAATAAGCCCTTCATGAAAGAGCATATCTCATGTGCAGTGGCCCTAAACAAGTGAAGAGGAAGGTAGACAATACTCTTCAGCTTTACTAATCTCTTCACCACTTCCCATTAGGCTACATACTTGCCTATGTCAATATGTTTGAACAGGTTCTTCTGGCTACCTGAGTTATCTTTACTTTCTTTTTCACTTTTCTTTTAAAGACCAGTCATCAGTTCCTTCTTGACACTTTCCCTGATTCTACTAACCAAAATTAATATTAATTTTTTGGAGTCCCAAAGTTTGATTTCCTGGAAGTGAGATGGTTAAGTATTATGTCTTCATGTCCCAGTACATAGCATTGCACTTGGTGCATAGCATTGGATTGGCAAAAAATTTCATTTTTCCCCCTATAAGACAGCTCTAGTAATGCTTAGTTGTCTTTAACTTCATTCAAAACAATTTTATTAGATTGTATTGTGACAACTGTCATATCAGAGTGCATTAAAAAAAAAAAAACCTTGTCAAAAGTGGTGAATTTTTGTGTATCAATTTTAATATTGAAGATGGAAGAAAATATGCAACACTTTTGGCATATTATGCTTTATTATTTTAAGAAAGGTAAAAATGCAACTGAAATGCAAAATAAAAACAAAAAGATTTGTACAGTATTTGAAGAAGGTGCTCTGATTGATGCAACATGTCAAAATTGGGTTTGTGAAGTTTTGTTCTTAAGGTTTCTTGCTAGATGATGCTCCACAGTTGGGTAGACCAGTTAAGTTGATAACAATCAAATCGAGACATTAATTGAGAGTGATTAATATTATACCATGCAGGAGATAGCTGACATACTTAAAATATCCAAATCAATAAAGTTATTGGTGAAAAAGAAAAATGCATCTTTTGTTTGATGGAAAAAAAAACATATGAACTTTCTGGCCAACCCCATAGATGATGAACATCTGTTTTTTGGGATGAATGTCTAACTTTCCCTTCAAACCTCCATATAAGTCTAAAATCAATGTGGTATATATAGTAACAAAGACTTCTGCGTTGAACATGGGAATGTTTATTAGTCAATATAAAGGTTACTTCATTGGGGAAAATGCTTGCCTATTTCCCAAGCCATAGCTTATCTATAATGAATAGTATTACCGTAAGCCTTTAGACAAAGACCTAGTGCTCTATAAATTGAATGGCAAGTTAAGCTATCTATTAATAAGTAGGTCTGACAAACAGCATTACCTTCCACAAAGGTAACTGAAGTGAGTGACTGGAGTCCAGTTGTAGGTCTAGAGCATTTATTTAACACATTAGGGGGCTCAACAATAGTATTAACCTGAATTTAAAGTCAGAGAGCTCTGGTACAGTGAGAAGAGGGAGGGAAGAGTGTTTTGCTCATTTCTGACACACTACAACTTAGACAACATTGCTGTCTACAGCCAGGTTTCTTTTGCAGTTTTTCATTGTTTGGACCTCTTTCTCATCAGCTCAGACTCTTATAGGGTTCTAACTTTCCCAATACTCTTTTGGTTTCATGCCTCCAAATAGCTTGTCTCCAGCCTCATTGAACTTCTTCAATCCTGAATTTTGTTTCTTCATGGCTCTAACTTATATTAGCCAGATGGTAAGGAGAAAGGTTTAATTTTTGTTGTTGTTAGAATACCTGTTCTTTATGAAACTTTGTATCCCTGGCTGGATAAGCTTAGGGCTCTTTACATAGAGTGAATCAATGGCTTGCCAATTTCTTACTAAAATGTGAATTATCAATGACCCCTCACCTTTCCAGAGAAATTAGCATTTTTAATTAGATGCTCACTAGTCCAAATGAGTTTCTAAGTTATAAGGACATTAGGTGAAAATATTTAGGAAAGTGGATAGGGAAAGATATTCTGAGGCAGAGAAGGCACCTTTTTCATTGAAATTCGACAGTTGGTCCTTAGGTTGATTATTTAGGTGGAGTGTTTTCCATTTCTTTTACTTTGACAACTTAGTTTCTAAATCAGTAATATATTTTAAAAATATGAGACTCCTTTAACATTAAAAAGATTTTACGTACCCAAGAGTATTGAAACTGATAAAATATAAGATGATCAAGACTTACTGTTAATTGAACATTTTATAGTAAGGTGAATTTCAGTATCATAACATCCATAACTACTTGCTATTACTGGCATATATTTGCATGAAGCGTGTCAGTCTACAGATGAAGCTTGGTGTGCAAATGACTACATGGGTGTTTGTCAATAACTGCAAGGACTCTGGGATCACTGTTGTAAAAACTGTACCATTCCCTCCCTTGAGGCATTCAGAATACACGGTAGCAATTTTTATAAACACAGATTGGCTGTTAACTGGATTGTGCCTACAATTATTGGTGGGGTGGATGCTGATTTTATGGACTTCTATTTATTGCTTGGGTTCCCTGGAAGCACAGCCTGAGATAGGGATTTGGGGAAAAGTTACTTATTGAAAGAGAAATGGAATGAGAGAGGCAGAACAGGAAATAGGAAGAGGCATAGCAAAGAAAAGATTGCAGACAAAGTCTGATATTTCAGGGAACTCTAGTATGTGACTGGCATCTTCACATGTTGTTTCACCTGAGAGGTGGGCTTTTGTCCTCCATGTACCGGACAGTCATTATCTCATTGGGATGCTTCAAGGATATTACAAACTGACTACAGGTGTGGAGCTCTGGATGCCTAAGGATAGAGTAGTGAACAAGCCTGATTAAGGTTCTTAATTTCGTGAAGACCCACAGCCTGTGGAAGAAGCAGGAATAAACTAGAGGATAAATGTAGCAACAAGATAACTTCTGAGAGCGATAATTTTTCAACACAGAAAAAGAAACAGTTTAATAGATTATTGAATAACTGGGGCAAGAGGTGGACACTGGAACAAAGACCAGAATGGTGAGAAGGAGCAAGCTATAAGAGGATGTGAGGCCCCAGTGTTTAATTTAGGCAAATGGAATGGCCACTGTCAAAGTCCTAAGATTGGCAGAAGGTCATGTATTTGAAAAACAGAATGAAGGCCAGTGGATGTGGTGTACTTGGAAGAGTTATAAAAAAAAAAAGTAGAGAGGTAGGCATACTGGATTTGGGAAGCCAGCATTATGAGGAGTTTGGTGATTTTGCATTCTGATTGTAGAAACGAGTTCCTGCCTGTGTTAAGATGCTAAAAATGGGAAGCATTCTGGCCAAGATGGAGGCATAGGTAGAAACCCTTCTCTTCCTCACACAACCAAAAGGAGGGTAACAACCAATCTAAAGTCAATATTGCAAACTGCATGGAACTCCGACAACCAAGGAATTAAAGAAATAGTCAACTGACCAGTAAGATAGGTGTACGGAGAGAACCCAAGGCAAGGCAGTGGACTGTGCAGGTGGGGTTGGCTGAATGGGAAACTGAGACTCAGAGCTCACTGTGGACTATGGCTGGGGGTTGCCACTGTGGGAGAAACTCCCAGCCGCACATGAGAGTATGGGAGTTCATTGGAAAGTGGGACTGGAGCCTAGCCGACAAGCTGCATTGTTCCCTCTCTGGTCTCTCCCACACAGGCAGCTCCACAGCACAGCGAGGAGGGTTGCCCTGCGCTGGTGAATACCTAAGGCCCTGCCCCCTTATAACTTCATGTGTGTGACGAAACAAAGAAATAGGCCCAAATGAAAGAATGGAGCCAAACTCCAGAAAGAGAGGTAAGCGATGAAGAGATAGCCAACCTATCTGATGGAGAGTTCAAAGCCCTGCTAATCAAAATGCTTACAGAACTGATTGAGATTGGTTGCAAAATGAAAGAGCAAATGGAGGCTACCCAAAGTGAAATAAAGCAAAATATTCAGGGAACCAACAGTGACAGGAAGGAAACCAGGGCTCAAATCAACGATTTGGAACAAAAGGGAGAAATGAACATCTAATTGGAACAGAATGAAGAAACAAGAATTCGAAAAAATGAGGAGAGGCTGAGGAAACTCTGGGATAATTTTAAAAGTTCCAATATCAGAATTATATGGGTGCCAGAAGGAGAAAGACAAGAGCAAGAAATTGAAAACTTATTTGAACAAATAATAAAGGAGAACTTCCCCAATCTGGTGAAGGAAACAGACTTCCAGGAAGTCCAGGAAGCCCAGAGAGTCCCAAAGAAGTTGGACCCAAGGAGGAAGACACCAAGGCACATCATTATTAAGTTACCCAAAATTAAATATAAAGAGAAAATTCTAAAAGAAGCAAAGGGAAAGGGAAGAGTTACCTACAAAGGAGTGCCCATTAGGCTATCAGCTAATTTCTCAAAATAAATCTTGTAGGCAAGAAGTGGCTGGAAAAAAGTATTCCAAGTCATGAAGGGCAAGGACCTACACATAAGATTACTCTATCCAGCAAGCTATCATTTAGAATGGAAGGGCAGATAAAGTGCTTCTCAGATAAGGTCAAGTTAAAGGAGTTCATCATTGCCAAGCCCTTATTATATGAAATATTAAAGGGACTTGTCTAAGAAATTGAAGGAGATAAAAAACTGTACAGTAAAATGACAACAAACTCACAACTATCAACAAATGAACCTAAAAAAAGAAAAACAATGAAAACAAAAATTAAGCAAACAACTAGAACAGGAACAGAATCAGAGAAATGGACATCACATGGAGGGTTTTCAGTGGGGAAGAATAGTGGGGAAAAGGTACAGGGAATAAGAAGCATAATTTGTAGGCATAAAATAGACACAGAGAGATACAAAATATGGTATAGGAAACAGAGAAGTCCAAGAGGTTCATGTACAACCCATGGACATGAACTAAGGGGAGGAATGATGGAGGGTTGGGGGTGCAGGGCAAAGAGAGATAAAGTTGCGAAAAATGTAATAGCATAATCAATAAAATATACTTTAAAAAAGATAGGAATTAGATAGACTTTAACTTAGATTTGACTTAATGTCACTTATCAAAAAGTATTTGCTAAGCAGATTCATGGAAAAAATAAGAAACAATTTAAGCTTAAAAGACAGCTCACTATTTTCAAATTCCAGGAATATAGCAGGCATTGAATTCAGACATCTTATGTGGTAACTGTGAGAAAATTTTCTCTCCAATTTAAAACATTCCCAAAATTTTAAAAGATATATAGTTGGACCCAATCTTCCTTTGTCCTTGGCAGTGTGACAAAACAACATTTTTAGAAAAGAATGTAAGTTGGACTTGACCATGGCTATAAGCAGGGAAAGTTATCAAGGTCGCTTTTTTTGGTTTGTTTTTACTGTAATTGCTATTAAAATGAATCAAGAAGTTAGTAGAGACCATCTCTTTGTTGCTCAGCATTCTGCTCTATACTGAGACCACAAGTCTTAAGCGCAGATTTATTTTCAATTGCCAAATAATGGTGCATTTTCCTTAATCTTCTCAAAGTGTACTGGAAAAGGTACTGTGGTTAGAAACTGACACTAGATCATGATTGTAGAAGATGCTTCCTAGACTTTACTCTTCAGGAGAGATAATACTTACAGACAGACAGACCATCAGCCTCTACCAAAGCTCATGAATAGAATGCATTGAAATTGTATAAAAGAAGGCCAGGAAACAATATTTGCTATCTGATCTATCAGGTTCACTATTGAAGACCCAGGTTATGGAACAGCTCTGTACACTAGAACAAACTTAACATTTCAAATTGGGATGAACTGAAATATAAGTAGCATTTTTATTTGTTCTAAAAATGGATTTTTAAAATGGTTTAACAAAGTGCTTTAACAAAGACTTAAAATCTTTTTGTTATACTCAACCCTTGCTCCCACTCCTTTATGTGCTAAACCCATGTTTAATTTAGGGGGAGCTTAATCCATATGTTTCTGATTCATTTGCACAATGTTCTTTGGTAAGAGCTGGTTGACGTCCAAAGAGTCTCCTGGGAATTTTTATAAGTCCTTTAAAATTCTTCTTCAAGCTAGAAAAATCATATTTTCCACCTTGTAGTACCCTTCTAAATCAGAAATACTCTGGTCTTATTGGAAAGGCTACTTTGAGAAGTACTTAAACTCAAGCAAAACATAACTCTAATTGTGAGCTGTGCAATGAGATCCAGTTGACCAGCCCCTGGGAGACAGAGAACGCAGAGGAGAAGGGACACAAAAAGAACCTGAATAGTCCAGGGACTCTTGGACCTGCTGTGTTTTTCCATTTCTAGGAACAACCAGGGATGTCCCACAACCTATACAGTCAGATTCAATTTATGATGCACATCTGGAGCCAGATAATTTTCAGTTGGTTTTGTATTATAACGTCTCTAAGCAAGGACAGAGAATTCTAGAACAGTTTTCAGATTTGTAAATATAAACAGGCTTCATTTGTAAGCACACTTAGCAGTTGCTCAGCAAGTCAATGGTCAGGCTTCACTTTCCGGAAAGTATGATAAAGTCTAAGGATGAATTGTTGACTGTGGAGTTAAACAAGCTCTGCCAGGAACACAGAGCTTGTGGGCTTTTTAGGGACAAGTGAACAACTCTTGGCCAGTATGTGCAAAAGTATAAGAATCGCTTCTTTTGCCCTGTTGACTTCAGCTGTGTTATGACCTATTTTTTTTAAACCAACCTTTAAAAGCACCTGATGTCTCTGGGGAAAAATGATCCATAAACCATACTTGTAACCAAGTGCTTGGCAATGCATTCATACTTATCAGAAAATGGTGATTTTACTGCTAAGAGCTTGGATTTACCCTAGCTCATGTGTCAGATTTCTACTGGGCCAGAAGTGCGCTTCTACATTATTGTAATCCCAGCGTTGGCTATTTTGCCAAAGTAAGTTGTTATTCAGTTCTCCTGAGCAGTTTTCCCAACCCACTAGACAGTAGCAAGGTAACTTAGCGGAAGTGATGATAAACTTTCCCATCCCAATGAATGCCAGTATAATCTTTGTAATTTTTCAAAGGAAAAAAAAAACAGGAATAACAGTTGATTCCTCTCTTTTCATGCAGCAGATTCCAATGCAGTCTACCAGGTTTGGTAGACTCTTGCTTCTCTGCTGTGGTCTTTTCATCAGCAACATTAGCATCACCTACAAATTTGTTAGAAGTTTAAGATCTCGCCCCCTATCCCAGACCGGTAGAATTAGAATCAGCACTTCTACAAACTCTCAGTGATTCACATGCATGTTAAAATTGGAGAAGCACTGCTAGACCACGCCTCCATAAAATGTTTCTTCATCCACTGCTCACCTCTCGCCTATATTATTACAATTCTTTCCCAGCTTCTGCTCTTGCCCTCCAGCCTAGTCTCAATTCAGCCACCAGAGTGGTCTTCAAAAAACTTGATTCATTCTATCTATTCTTTAAAACCTAATGCTGCTGTTATTTGTACTCTGCATCTTTAGGTAAATTGCTGAACTTCTCTGAATCTTGGCTTCCTAATTTGTAAAATGGGGATTTAGTAATTTTTACTTTTGATAAGGATTAAATGAGTTAATCTTGCAGAATAATGTCTGGTATACATAGTAGGTAGGTATTCACTAATGTTAGCAATATTATTTTTAATATTAATATTGTTGATGTATGGATGCTAATGGGAGCCTGTGAAAATTATTAGAAGGAGGTGGCATGGTCAGAATTGTGTTTTTTGTTTTTTTTCTTTTTTTATAATAATAATTATTTATTTATTTATTAATTATGCCATTACAGTTCTCCCATTTCCCCCTTCATTCCCCTCCACCCTGCACACCCCCCCCACCCATACTCCCCCTCCCTAGTTCATGTCCATGTATCATAA
>PVKM010013462.1:0-30246 GCA_004027735.1 Carollia perspicillata
TACAGAGAATAAATAGCATAGATGGTGGGGAGAAAATAGACAGGGAGAGAGCAAGAGTAGTGTGGGAAATGTAGAAGCTAAAGAACTTATGACACATGGACATGAACTAAAGGGGGGAGTGTGGGTGGGAGGGGGTGTGCAGGGTGGAAGGGAATGAAGGGGGGGAAATGGGACAACTGTAATGGCATAATCAATAAAGAATATTTTTTAAAAAAGTTCTTTGGCTTCTCCATTTCCTATACTATTCTTAACCTCTCACTCTCTATTTTCTACCTACCATTTATGCTACTTATTTCCCATACATTTCCCCAAAATTCCTTCCCTTCCCCGCCCCCCGCCGAAGACCCTCCAGGTGATGTCCATATTTCTGATTCTGTTCCTGTTCTAGTTGTTTTCATAGTTTTTGTTTTCTTAGGTTTTTTTTTTACGTTCAGTTGTTGATAACTATGAGTTTGTTTTCATTTTATTATTCATAGTTTTTGATCTTTTTTAATCTCTTACATAAGTCCTTTTAATGTTTTATATAATAAGGGCTTAGTGATGATGGAGTCCTTTAACTTGACCTTATCTGGGAAGCACTTTTTCTGCCCTTCTATTCTTAATGATACCTTTGCTGGATGGAGTAATCTTGGATACAGGTCCTTGCCTTTCATGACTTCAAATATTTCTTTCCATTCCCTTCTTGCCTGCAAGGTTTCTTTTGAGAAATCAGCTGATAGTCTCATGGGAACTCTTTTGTAGGTAACTGTTTTTTTTTCTCTTGCCGCTTTTAATATTCTCTCTTTATCTTTAATCTTGGGTAACTTAATGACAATGTGGTTTGGTGTGTTCCTCTTTGGGTCCAACTTCTTTGGGAAGTTTTTCTTCATTATATGTTCAAATAAGTTTTCAACTTCTTGCTCTTATTTTTCTCCTTCTGGCACCATTATAATTCAGATACTGGAACATTTTAAGTTCTCCCAGAGGTTCCTAAGCCTCTCTTCATTTTTTTTTTTTTGAATTCTTGTTTCTTCATTCTGTTCCAGTTGGATGTTTATTTATTCCTATTGTTTCAAATTGTTGATTTGAGCCCTGGTTTCCTTCCATTACTGTTGGTTCCCTGAATATTTTCCTTTATTTCACTTTGGGTAGCCTCCATTTGTTCTTTCATTTTTTGATCAAGCTCAATCAGTTCTGTGAGCATTTTGATTACCAGGGTGTTGAACTCTCCATCAGATAGGTTGGCTAGCTCCTCATTACTTAGCTGTCTTTCTGGAGTTTTTCTCTCTTCTTTCATTTGGGCCATATTTCTTTGTCTCAGTGCACCTGTTAAGTTGTAAGGGGGCGGGGCCTTAGGTGTTCACCAGGGCAAGACAACCCTTTTTGCTGTGTTGTGGTGCTGTCTCTGGGGGAGGAGTCAGAGAGGGAATGATGCAGCTCACTTGCTCAGCTCTAGCCCCTCTTTCCAACAAACTCTCATGTGAGACTGGAAGTTTCTCCCACCATGGCAACTCCCACCGTAGTCCACAGTCAGCTCTGAGTCTCAGTTTCCCATTCAGCCAGCCCCACCCTAGTGGTCTGCAAGGTCTGCTGCCTTGTCATGGGATCTCTCAGCCAACCCCTGCCTCACTGCAGGTCCTTTCAGCCAGCCCTGCCCACATGGTCCACCCAGCTACCTGCCTCCTTCCTATAGGTCTGGTTGAATATTTCTTTAATTCCTTCATTGTTGGAGTTCCATGCAGTTTGATTTTCTGGCACTCCTGGTTGTTTATTGTTTTTAGATTAGTCATTACCTGCCTTTTGGTTGTGCAAGGAAGCAAAGAGTTTCTACCTATGCCTCCATCTTGGCCAGAACTCATATTTGTATTCTTAAAGTAGATGTTCTAGAGAGTATATCTTCTAATAAACCTCCTTTTGTAATTTCGGTTTATTATCTTAAAATGTTGTAACAGAAAGGCAAATTCCTTCATCAATTGCATTATAATCAAATCTGTAACCATGTCATTTTAAGTTTTGTAATTAAAAAAACAGTCATTGTTTTGCCTGAATGCACTTGCAAAAAATATATTATGTCTTTGGATGGGTTCATTAAGACCACTCTGACTTGTTTTGCATTACATATTTCTGAGAATGGGTTTTCATATATAAAAGGGATACAATGATGACAATTTCATAGATTAATTTTCCATCTCTACTTTTGGACCTGGATAAGGGTGAACTGAAAAGAGGTTTTGAAATCACAAGAGACCCCTTTTAAAATCTGTCATTATTTTATGACACTAGGTATATCCTTAATATTTCTAAGCCCGTTTTATTCTCCATAAAATGGGAATCATATCATTGTTCTGCGGAATGTGTAAACTCAACAGTATATGAACAACACTTTCTCTATTCCATGAAGCCATTTTGATTCCCAGCTGGAAATCATTACTCACTCTCCTGACAGATTCACTTGGATTTTTACTGTATTAACAATCTTCATTGAATTATTATTTCACACTTACTACAGTACACTAGACCCATTGAAAACCGAATCATTCATATCTGCACCTCACAGAAGGTATATCACACATAGTTGAAGGTCAATAAATTTTGATGAATTAAAAATATTTTCAATAGATAAGACCCTACCTCTACAAACTGATGAATCTCTTGAAACTACTGACACTGGATATTATCGCCATATATTACTTAAATACTTTTAAAAAGCACATAAGATCCCTGGGAAAATCCCAGACTGTTGGACAGTCTGATTGTCCTGGACAAACCATAAATGTGTTAGATAAAAAGCACAGTGGCAATGGCAGTCCAGGATTATCAACAGTGAACTGGTTGATGTTGGCATATGAGATAACTGTTAGCTCCAGGTTGCTCAGTTCCTTTGTGCAATGCAACATGTCACCACTTCTCCAGAGGAGAATTGTTTTCAGCATAAAGTTTCAGCTTCATTCCAAAATTTGTGTGTCCATGAAGAAGCACTATCCCATATCCATGCTCCAAGGAAGAGCAGTGACTTCAGAGTGGTAGGTTTTTACTTGGGTGCCATTCACTGCCAATCAGTCAATCACCAGCAGGACAGATGAATGGAGTTTCCAGAAGACAATGACTCCAGAAGACCCTATGTGAGGTGACAAACAAGCTCACCTTAAATATAGTCAAAAGATATTCCCACTTAAGAATAAAACCCAATTTCAGCATTTTGACAACATGGTGACAGCATAGTTTTCCCTTCTGAGAAGTATAAAGCCCCTTTCTCAGAAGTCCTGGAGAAAGCCAAAAGCAGTTCAATTAATGGTCTAGCTGTGGTTATCTGGTATTTATAGCTCAGCAGGATAGTTCAGCAGGACCTACAGAGTGCAGCTGTGCACTTGTCCCAGAACATGCCCTAAAGCTTCCAGGAAGCTATACATTGTACAGGTCCCTGCAGTGAAACTCATTTCTTGTGCTCTCCCTTGATGTTAACAAGCAAACACTAGAGTGCTGTGCAGAGTAAGAGAGGCCTTCCTTCTAATTAAAAAGACCATGATCCATAATTTCAAAGCCCATCAAATATAATCCTATAAAAATATGAGTTATGCATGAAGTTACAGGATCCATATCCAAAAAAAGACATTTAAATCAAGCTCAGTTCATACCTCCTACAGTAAGAAATTTGAAAGATCATTGCAACATCATTAGTTCACTTTAGCATGACAGATCATAGTACACTAAAATTGCTCAAGTCCCTACACAATTGTGTATGTCAAGACATATTTGATGCCCAAACTCACAATTTTATTGACACACTACATCAAATATTATGCATACTGTGATATATGGTTTTTATTTCTCTTCCTACAAAATTTTACTTTAAAAAGTGATATGGAGCAATTTTGATATAATGTTTGGGATCTCCTTTAATATATATTATTACACACTGAAGCGAGTTGAAATATGCTGAGGCTTTATGTCACTAAATTTTTTTATTATTTCCATGGCTGGAAATGGGGAAGGGAGATGGGGAAGAGAGTAGAGAATGAATCTGTCAGAGGACAAGACATAAATCCACTGTGGTTACAATGTTGCCATAATCAGGGAAAACTTTCATTTAAAAGAGAGAACCTGTGGGCTAGGATGGGACTAAAAGACAGAAAACTGTACTTGAACAACAATTACCATATGATCTCACCTTTAACAGGAACCTAAACAACAAAACAAACAAGCAAGCAAAATATAACCAAAGACATTGAAATAGAAAACAGGCTGACAGTAACCAGAGGGGAGAGGGGAGGGAATTTCAGGGGAAAAGGGAAAGGGGTCACAGGAACAAATATAAAGAACACATGGACAAAAACTAAGGGGGGTGTAAATGGGAGGGAGGTGGGGAGCACTGGGGGGGTGGACTGGGATTGGAGTAAAAGACAGAAAACTGTACTTGAACAACAACTAAAATAAATAAATAAAATATAAAATGAAATAAAATAAAATAAAACAAAACAAAACAAAACAAAATAAAATAAAATAAAGAGAGAGAGAACCTGAACAAAAATATGCATATGTTTAGGGGAGACTGCATTCACAACAAATTAGAGTTAATTTCTGTTTAAAAAAAACTGTTAAAAATCAAGATAAGTTTCTTCATCCATGAAACAGAAATAATGATTCCTACCATACATATCACAAAAAAAAAATTGTGACATTAAAAGAAATGAGCTAACATATGGAGGAGAGAAGAAGCTTTGTAAAACCAAGGAGCATGAAAGTGTAACAGACAACTATAATGGTCCTTCCCCATGGGTCAAAGGCCAATGTGGGGACTCTTCCGGTACTAAGTATTTATAATTCAATTATACATCCAGAAGCTAGTGAAATGACAAGAAGGTGGGCTTATGAGCTCACTGGTAACATTTAGAATGGCTCCATTTATCATCTGACCACAGCCACAGTGGTATCTTGGGTATCCAGAAATCAGCAACAATCTAGAACCAGTGCTTAATAATTCCCAAAGGTCTGAGTATTTTTCCCCAATGTGCAGTCGCTCTAGTCAATTTATTCAGTCTTAAGGACACATTGATGGTTTATACCTATGGTGATGCTACAGCGTTCTTTTTCAAGAGACCCTGCTCTTCCCTTCAATCAAAGGGCTCTGGGTCTATTGAACAGACTCAAATCTGGAAACCTGGTGAAAGCATATGATCCTCCCCAAGCATTTAATTACAGTCCTAGGAGGGGTTTCTGTTATAATTTAAGCAAGGCTCTTATATATTTCCTATCTATTTCATTATTGGAACACCATGATCAATTATTTTGATTTTCAACAATAAAATTTCTCTTTTTATCAAAGATTTGCTTTGTCTTTTTTAGAAATTCATATAATAATCATATAACGTAACTATAATATGTAGAGGAAATATATTTGTGTTTCTATTGGGGCTTTTCTGAAAAAAAATGCTGAAACTTGGTACCTGGGATAAGAATAAGTCATTTAGTAGGGCTAAGAGTTAGTCATTATAAAGTAATTTATAGCTGTATAGATAGAAAGATTGACCCAACTCCAGAGGTATATATGAAAGAAATGAAGACCAGACCTATGGAGTCTCTGGATTCTGTTATTCTCACCAAAATAATCATAGTAGTTTGGTTGGTTCATCGATTGGTCTGTTTTAGAAGAGAGCTTAACTTGAGTAAAGTCCCCAAGTCTGCCTTTCCTTTTACAGCTGGAGGCTGAAATTCATGTTAACCCTTTCTTACCCTTAGTTGAGTTGTTTGGCATCCACCCATATATACAGAGTTCAGAGGTGAGCCAGAGACCTGAAGAGAGTTTACATGCACAATGTTTGTCATCAACTTCCTGGCTCTCTACTCTCTGAAGTTTCCTTTACTACCTATCTGCTGTGCTCAACCACAAAACCCATCTCTGTTTTACAAGTCAGTAAGATTGCATATTTCTAACAGAGTTTCAGCCCTCCTGCATGATGCTGACAGGAGTCTGCACTCAAAGTGTCAACCAGCATAATTCCCCTCTTCAAATACTTGTTTTTTTATTCTTTGGAGAGTTTATAACTGTTATCTGTGGGAGGATTGGCTCAATAGGAATTGCTTTGCTATACCTGAATAAAAAACCATCTCCAAACTGAGATTTTACAAGGCTGAGAAAAGAATAGAATATGTGAAATCTAGTTTTCATATCACTTGTGTGACAGATTGTGTTTTCCTAAATGACTGTAACAATATCTCCTTCACGCATCTTGGATTTTTTCCAAAATGACTTCAGCACTCCTCTCACCAAAGGCTGCCATCTATGTTCCCATCCCCTGAACCTGGATAGGGGCTTATGTTCAGTCTGACCAACAGAGGACAGTGGAGGTGATGGTATATACCTTCAAGGCTAGGTCTTTACAAGGATACATATCCACATGGCTTCCCCTTCTTGGGATATCAGCACTGGGGGACTGAATCAGTCAAGAACCAGCATCTACCACCAAACAAGTGAGTGCATGAGCCTTTGCATAGTACCACATTCCATCTGATCCTGGACATTACACAATAGAGACAAGCTGGCCTCATTGTGTCCTCTCCAAATTACTAAGCCACAGAACTCATTGTTGGTTTTGGCCACTAGGCCTTGCATTGATTTGTTACACAGCAATAAATGACCCCAACAACTGAGGTGTTGGGATTATCTAGCTATGACACTGATGGTTTCCAGTTTTATATGGGTTGCTATGGATGCTTAAAGAACTGGCCCTTTCTCTCTCACAATTCCCTCCTAAAGTTTCAAGTTAATAAAGTGAAGTTAAACTCCCCAGATAGAAGAGGACTGCTCTTGCATGAAATGTATCCTTTCATTAGGACCTTCCACTCCCTGGAAATTTTAAGAGACTAACCAGTGGTTTAAACCTAAATTCTCTGCCCTTAAGAATCAATCATTTATTTTTATTTGGAGTATTTAGTAGTTACTTCTACAATTTCCTGGAATCTCATACATACAAGGTCAACCTTTCACTCTACAGCCAACATTACTTGAATTTTAAATAGCAGATTAAGGCTCTTAGTAAAAATTCAGTACAAATTTAGCAAATTATATCAACCTTTGTTAAATAACAAAGTGTATATTAGCTAAATAGTGAATAAGAATAATAAAGGGTTATAATAACAATAATACAACTTCATCAATACCCAGGAGATAAAATCTAAGTTACAGTGACAAACTTTTTTTCTGGAGAAAAACCATCAGAGAATGGATTCAACATCAAGAGAATTATGTAGAATCTGTTATATAATGTTGGGAACCGCCCTGCCTGGTTTCAGGAGCTGTACACCCCCCATGGCTAAGGCTGAGTGAGCAACCTTCGGACCATAAGCCACTAAGGAGACAGAGCGTACCTCCCTGGAAGGAGTGCCACTTCTGCTCCTTTTTTCATAACTGGCCTCCAATGCTTGATCAGTTAGCCGTTGACGGGTAAGACTCCCCAAGGGGGGAAATGACCTAAGACAAGCATGACCATGTGAAGGCCCCAGGGAAGGACTTGGGGGACTATGGAGAAAGGGGATGCTGGACCCTCGCCCTTGGCTTTGATGAAGCCTGACTCCCCTGAGTCCTCAAGAAGTCTCTGATAATTCCTTAGCTACCTTGCCTCCTCTGTCTGACTGAAGCCTCAAGCAATGACAGAGGGCAGTACAATCCTGTGCTGGAAAGGGCAGGCTCCCCAGGTGATCAGGCCTGAGAAAGGATGTGTAGATCAAGCCTGTGAAGACTAATTTACTAAGAATGCTTTTAGTTAAATGATAAAGACCTGAGCAGAAAATGAGTTTACTTTCCAAAGTTTTATAGCCTTTTAGCTGGCAGACCCTGACTCAGAAGAAGCCCTAATAGTTTTTTGTATACTATCTACTATCTGACCCTACTAACTGAGAATGATTAATGAGTTGTACCTGAATTCCTGTGCAGGAAGCCAAATAAAACCCTGTGCAGGCAAGGGTCAGTGCACTCTCCCCTTGAGAGAATTGCCAGGCCACTCTGAGGCACCCTCCCATTGAGAGGGTGGCCAGGCCATTATGAGGCACTCCCAACTTGAGGGAGTACCCAGGCTGTCCCCTTTTCCTCCACAGAACTTGGTAGTCTGTGTGAATTTGTCTCATGTCTCACTCATAATGCCACAGGTACTGCGAGCCAGTGCCTACAATATAAATGTAGCTTAATGTGATGAAAGATAAAACTTTTATGTTACATTGCTTTTTTATTTGTTTTGTATTTTCTTCAAAAAATTTTGAAATGCATAGGCTTTTCAAAAACAAATATCACCTAAAATTTATCACATACAATTACAGAAGGTAAATAAGAGAGGTAGATAAAGATAATAGCATATAATGCCACTGTGGTTAAGGTCAAACTCATTCATCACTAATGACAATATAAATTGGTACAACCCTTCTGGAGAGCCATTTGGCAATGCCTGTCAAGAGGAAGAAAAATGCTCAGATCTGATGACTCAGTCATTCCACTGCTGGGAATTTCTCCTAAGAAACTTCACTAAAAGCATAAAAAAGCTATAAGCACACTAAGGTTTTCATTTAATAAAATGTTAAGCTAAAAAAATGCCAACAATCTAAATGATGAACAATTAAGCAGTGGTGTAAAATGAACAGTAAATGCCTATACAGTTATTAAAATAATAATTTTAAAGGTTATTTAGCACATGGAAAATATGCTAGTTTTGCAATATAACATTAAGTAATTAAATAATGCAAATAGAAAGTGTCACTATACTAAGTAAAACAATAAACATACTGGAAGGGAAAACAAAAATAGTGTTAATTTTAGGAGTTGTGAGTACCTTCAGTTAATTGTACTTTTTAAAATTTGACATCCTTTAATTTGGAAAAAATGTTGATTGTATAATAAATGATAACATACTCCTTAAAATATTATTGCCATTTATTTAGATCTCTGTCATCTCTAAGAGCACTAATAAAAATATATGCTAGCCATTCAAACAAGTGTGGGGCGATAGCCCATTGTGATTTTGATTTGCATTTCCCTGATGATTACTGATGGTGAACATCTTTTTGTGTCCCTTTTTGTGTCCCTTTTTGGTCACCTGTATGTCTTCTTTAGCGAAATGTCTATTCAGTGCCTCTGCCCAATTTTTTTTTATCAGATTGCTTGTTTTGTTAATGAGTGTATGAATTCTTTATATATTTTGAATATTAACCCTTTATCAGCTATGTGACTTGCAAATATTTTATCCCATTTCATAATTTGCCTTTAATTTTCTTGATTATTTCTTTTGCTGTGTAGAAGTGTTTTTAGTTTGATGTAGTGCCTGTTCAAATGACTATTATCAAAAAGAAAGGAGATAAGTGTTGGTGAGAATGTGGAGAAAAGGGAATTCTTGTGCACCACTAGTGGAAAAGTACATTGGTGTGGCCACTATGGAAAACAGTATAGAGGTTCCTCATAATTAAAAATAGAACTACCATATGATCCAACAATCCCACATATGAATATATATGACGTCTGTCCAGAAAACTGTAGCCATTGTTAACATAACGAGAATGGTTTGCACCGCATTAATATAGCATGGCAGCCAAGAAGAGTGAACTGGAATGCAAATGTGTGAACAATGAGGACTTCACTGTATTGGTCAGTGGGAGTAATAAACGCCACTGATTGAGCATATATACTGTGCGGCCATCACATTCAAAATGATTGAGTGAGTAGAGCAACAACACTGTATCAAATTTTGCATTAAGCTCTAACATGCCTCTGTGGAAACTGTTTGGATGATTCAGAAGGCCAGTTATGGGCAACTGGTGATTAGTAGTTTCATCACATTGCACCCACTCATGTGCAGAGTATTTCGATGAAACATCAAATCACCAAGGTGCCTCAGCTCCCCTACAGCCCAGATTTGGAGCCCTGCAGCTTCTTGCTTTTCCCAAAACTAACATCACCTTTGAAAGGGAAGATATTTCAGATCACTGATGAGATTCAGAAAAATACAATGGGGTGGCTGATGGTGATTGGGAGAACTGTGTGAGGTCCCAGGATGTCTGCTTTGAAAGAGACTGAGATGTTATTTGTTGGGAACCACTCTGCCTGGTTTCAGGAGCTGTAACCCCCCCATGACTAAGGCTGAGTGAGTGACCTTTGGACTGTGAGCCACTAAGGAGACAAAGATTATTTCTGTGGCAAGAGCACTGCTTCTGCTTCATCCATCTCTGGCCCCCAATGCTTGGTCAGTTAGTCAGTGATGGGTAAGACCCCTCAGAGCGGGGGGGAGGCAACCTAAGCTAGACACAATCACTTGGGAGGCCCTCAAGGAAGGACTCGGGGGGCTGCAGCAAAGAGTGGGTGATGGACCCTCACTCCCCAGCTATTCTGACATAGCCTGAGTCCTCATTCGGTCTGAAAGAAGCCTCCTAATCTCTTGGCTGCCGTACTCCCCCTGCCTGACTTAAGCCTGAGACAATGCCTTAAGCCTGAGATAAGGTTGGTGGGGGTACCACCCTGTGCTGGAAAGGGCGGGTTCCCTAGGGCAATCAGGCATAAGAAAGAATATGTAAAATCCTGTGAAACATGCTTTGTTTAGAATGCTCTCAATTAAATAAGGGTCCAAGGAAGAAGTGAGTTTTTTCCTCAAAGTTTTATAGCTCTTTAGCTACCTGACCCAGACTCAAAATAGGCCCTCAGAGTTCTTTGTTATCTATTGTTTGACCCTTACCTCCTGACAATGATTGATGAGCTTTACCTGTATCCCTGTGTGTTATGAACCTAATAAATACCATTGAGGTAAGGATTTATGGCCCTTCTCCTTTGAGAGATTATCCTCCTTTTTTCTCCCCAAGCATATCATGTCTTGGTAGCATTATTTTCATTTGTGGTAGATGGGGGGCTCTGTGGGCAGCCCCCTCCCAGTTATTGTCCTTTGCATCTTGGACAATATTTCTTGTATCTTATATCTTCTTCAATAAATGTCTCTTTTTCATATTACATGGCTGGATACCTTCTGGACAGACCTCATATATCCACAGGAATGGAAATAGGATATCAAAGAGATATTTGCACTGCCATGTTTAATGCAGCAATACTCACAATAGTTGAAATATAGAAACAATTCTAGTGCATGTCAATGAAAGAATAAAGAGATCTGTGTGTACCTTAAAAACCTTAAAATAGGAAAACTGTGGAAGATCAATAAAATACTGATTTGAACATTTTGTATGACACTAAGTGTCACAAAGGAGACATTGTTTGATTCTTTGAAGATTCTAGTCATATAAAATTCATCAGCCAGGCCTTACCATGAAGTTAAACTAGTTCAGAACATTCTTTGTTGGTCTCATAAAAACCCTGTCCCCAAAGTGCAACTATGTACTGCTGATGATATTTATAATGACAGTGAAGTGTGGCATACAGTTGGAGTAAAAAAAAAATCTGACATTTAAATAATAATCTCCTGGGAACCACTCTGTAAAGTATATGATTGTCTAACCACTATACTGTACATCTGAAACTAATACAGAATATACTGAATGTAAACTATAATTTAAAATTACAAATAAAGAAGTACATAATGCAAATTTTGATGTTGAGTCATTTTAAAAATAGGAGAAAAGCAGGAAATCTAATAAAAAGTATAACTTTATGCATTCCAAAAGTGTCACTTAGAGAATCAAAGAAATAGGTCAAGGTTCAGGAGATATAAGGAATTCAAAAGAAGCCCCTTTAAAGAACAATTACTTTTGCTGACTCTCTGAAACAGATTTCAAGGGATTAATCTCTGTGTTTCAGATTTTGTTTTTAAAATATCTGGAAAGGTGAAAGTCACTGGCAAAGCACGTCCCAGCCAGAATGCCTCACAATTATTTACAACATTCATGTGACTTTGTAACATGCCTCTGGAGCATATTATAAATTTCAGTCAAGAAAATGATGAGGAAAGATAAATGTATTTTTAACATCAGAGTTTTATCAAAGTGCTTTAATTTGTGTTTAATTGCCAGAGGCTAAGTGCCATGCAAATGTCTATAATTAGAAAAATTCTAAAATATTCTAAATGCCAGCAGGAGGTTGAATGCAGTGATGGAAGTTGCTGTCCCTGACTTATATCCACACATCTGTCTTGAAAGTGTTACCTTTGGCTCTTGTATGTTCAGGCATATCTGAAGCTAAACACTGAAAACAGAAGGAAACCGGTTTGAAATTGGAATAGGCTGACCAAATTTAAGTATGCTCTCAGGCTTTCCAAGATGGACAGGAAAGGGTAAGTTGTAACCTTAGTATCAGGTCAGTTTTAATTCATATTATAAAACAGTAAATAAGGCAAAAGATTACTGTTTATGTAGTTAAGCTTGGGGGGAGTCAGAAGTTATACGTGGATATTTGACAGCATGGAGTCTGTGTCCCTAACCCCATGCTGTTTGAGGACCAACAGCAATGTTAAGAGATGTTCACAGTAAAAATTATGAAAGTCAAGACTGTCAATGCACCGAAAGATGTAGCATCAATATTCACAAAAGGTAGAGCCTCAATATTATAGGAGTTACAAAGAAAACACAAAAGTAGAATCTTATTCAACTCTCAGTCCTTGACAGATTAAGAAGAAAAAAATACGCAATAATATCAAAGACCTAAATTACATAATAAAGTAGGACTAAATGAATATAGATCAAACTTTGTTCCCTCAAATAAAAAACGCAACCTGTATTTATACAGAACCATCATAAAGTGATCATTGTATTAGGCCACAATAAAAATCATGATTTCAAAATGCTAAAATTATAGGCAACATTCTGTGATCAAAATGCAAAAACTAAAATTAATAAAAAATAAAAACATACTTATTAATTGGGTGACTTAGTATATGTTACCTACATTTAAGAGTGTCCCTTGTATGCATGCAAAGTGCAAACAATAACAGAAAGCACAGAGTCATTTTGAAAATGTTATAAATTTTAACATATTACTCAAGTATAAAGTATTATCCAAGCATGGTCATCTTTCTTCTCACACTTCAGAAGTGACTTAGTTTGACAGCTCCAAAGATTTGAACAACTTGGTCTACACTGTACACATGTGGCTATTTCAATTAATTGAATTAAATTAAAATTTTAGTTCTTCAAGGTTAGTTTTTATCTTTGCGAACAATTCTATTGGATACTGCTGGCTTGGGAAAATTAACCAAATAGCTAAAAGTTCGTGAGAATTATTTGAGTTTTTCTTCAGCAAATTAACAGGGTCTTTCTAGTGAGAGTCACAGAGAAATTTTATTCCCACTTCACTTCCTAATTATACCAAAAGATCATCCTCTCATCTAATCTAGTCCAAATACATTAAGGTGCTAATTGAACATGATGAGTAAGCTGTGCATAATAATTGTCTCTAATTTAGTTTAATGCTGATTGCTTAAGTCTGTAATGGCTATGCACCTACATACTGTCACAAGTCAGCTTGAAATCTTTCGTTCTTCATTAAGAAAATACCTTTGAAGTTGATGTGATATTATGTGAGCCCAGAGGATTTAGATCACTGATTCTTTTAATATTCAAAAGTGCTTTTGAATACCAACTGATGGCTGCCAGAGGGGAGGAAGGAAAAAAGATGAAGAGGAATAAGAGGTGCAAACTTCCAGTTATAAGATAAATAATGCGCAGAATATGGTGTAAGTACAGGGACTATAGTTAGTAATATTCTACATAGTGACTATAGTCAATAATAACTTTGCAGTGACAAATGGGTACCAGACTTATCATGGTGATCACATTGTAAAGTGTATATATGTCGAATCATGATGTTGTATGCCTCAAACTAATATAATACTGTATGCCAGTTACACTTCAATAAAAAACAATTTAACTATTTCAAATGTAAACCCTAAACCAATTTCATCTGAAGAGGACTTATATCCTCAGCTCCAGGTTTTCCAGTGACATTTAGAGCATTTCACTGTGATAATTTGAGTCAATAATAAGTATATCTGTGTCTAATATATTTCTTCATTTATTCAGTATATTGGGTTGACCAACAAGTCATTTAATTTTTTCTATACAATGACTCTAGTAGTGCTTAGTTGTATTTAACTTCATTCAAAATAATTTTTGGTAGATTGTATAGTGACACTTGTCATATCAGCAGGAATTTTTTAAAAAACATCAAAATTGGAGGATGGAAGATGGTGACAAAGTAGGAGGGAGTGGATTTCACTTCCCCCCATGCACAGGAGGAAAAACTGACTAATCCACAGAGGAACAGAGCAGACAGACAACAGTACCCCAGCGTATTTGAAAATAAGAGTCCAAAAACTGTAGCGGACACTGAAAAACCAGAAACCAGATGGTAAGAAGGATATTTCAGGACAGTAAGGTCCCAGGGACCACCGTGGAGACCAGGGTGTGGTTGCAGCCCCAGTCCCAGCACCCAGAGTGGGCACTGGGTCTACCACAGACTTCTTGAAAGCAGAGGGCCTGCAGCAGTCCTTGTGAGAGAGCCGGGTCAACTGCTCCCTCCCTCCCCAACAGACCAGGGTTTGAGCAACACCAGCAGAGTTCTGGTTGTGGAGAGGGGATTTAAGGTGAAGAGGCAAGCCACAGGGCCGTGATTACTCACAGAGTCTGTGGTCACCAGCTCGGGAGAGCTGAGAGACAGGCAGTGATGCACTGACCCCGATAGTCACTGGGCTGGCTGGAGAATTGGGCTACACAGGGAGCCAGGCGGAATTTATCAAACAGAGGGGCTGGGGAATCTGCACTGACAGCCCTGAAAGATGACTCCCAACCCAGCTGGGCAGAGACCCCAGGGTTAAAGGGAAGGCACTGCGACTCCCTCCCGGTAGCACTGGGAAGGGAAAGGTTTGGGCCCAATTTCGCTGGATGGAGGCAGCCTAGCCAAGTGGGTGCCCCTGCACCCCAGCCTCTAGGGATAACTACCTGGGAAAAGTGCTCTGAAGAAAACCAGGACTCCCGCATCTAAGGTATTGGGGAAAGGAGTCAGACTAGCTCTTGGGACAGTGCTTGCAAGACAGGGTGAGTAAACATCAGGAAGGGAGAAATGCCACACCAATCACTGCCCAGCCTCCTGTAGCCAGCAAGACCAGAAAAAATGGTTTGGCCAGTTTGAAACCAACAAGAGGTGTTTTTTTTTTTTAATGCTGTTTTTTTAAGTAATCTTTTTGTTATCATTATTTTTAAAATTTTCACTACTGTTTTATCCTCCAATTGCTTTTTCCTCTCTACCCTTCTTTCTTGATTTAGTGCTTCACACTTTCTTTCCAATTTTATCTCTTCTTTCTTCCTTCTCGTGCCATTTCTTTTAAATACCCTCAAGTGAGAAAAAAACTTGGAACTCTGAAAGGACCTGAGGTGGACTCAAACAGGGGGCAACCCAACAGCTGAGACAGTGAGACAAATTTCACTTGGCTATTGCAGGGAAACTGCAGGTTGCTGCATATTTGGATTATTATTATTTTCTCCTTTTTTCTTTATTCCTACACCTTTTATCTCAATAGTATTTATGAATTCCCCTTCTTTCTGTATAGTCTTCTTTGCTTGGCAAGGTATATTGTACCATTTGGCAGGTTTCCTCTCTTCTCTCTTCTACATTGTATTGCTAATTTACTGTCCTTCACATGAATTGTGTTCCATCAGCACACTACTCAAAATCCTATACCCTCTGTTCATGTTATTCAGATCACATAGATTCTGGTATATGAGTGTTCTTCTAATATTATTGTAAATAACTGCTGTTCCACACAAGTGTAAATACTTCAAAGCACCCTCCCCGGTTGTTAGCCCATCTCACAGTCTCCTAAACTCTATTATTGGGGAGATTAACACTATTCTCTCTCACACGATATACCTATGTACTACCCTTTACTCTCACTTTACCCCAGAATCTGACCTCCCACAACTTCATTGCTTTCTAGATCCAACTCACAACCCTTCCCTTCCCAACAAGGGTCTTATCTTCTTCCCATGCTTTCTTAAAAGTGGCCAGTTGGGTTGAGGAACAAGGTTAACACTAGACATAGCCAAAAGATCGTCTATCTCTTATACTGGCTGCTACTGTAAATATCACAGAATACTCCCCTGCTGTCTTAAACCATTTTGCCTCCCCCTCAAACTGAGCACAAAAAAAGAGTAGGTGGAAGTGGTGAACACCAGGATACCCAAAGGAGACTGCACCACTGAATCTCATAGGCATTCTACCACAGCAGTTCACACCATAAACCCTGGGAACAAGAACACATCCATTTAAGGAGCAGAAGCTATCAAGAAGAGTCTCACAAACAATGAGAAGACAAAGAAACAATCCCCAAATGAAAGGAAAGAAGGAAGCCTCAGAAAGAGTGCTAAATGAAATGGAAGCAAGTCAGCTATCAGATATTGAATTCAAAGAACTGGTTATCAGGAAGTTCCGTGAGATAGCAATAAACTACCAGAAACTACAGGAGAACTACAATGTGCACACAGCAAACTATACCAACATGAAAAAGGAAATAGAACACATAAACAAGGGCCAAGAGGAAATGAAGAATACAATGGCTGAACTGAAGAACTCAGTGGAAGGGATCAAAACCAGGATGGACGAAGCAGAAGATCAGATCAGGGAGTTAGAGGACGAAATACAAAAAAACACCCAGAAGGAGCAAGAAAAGAAAAAAAAGGCTCAGAAAGCATGAAGAGGGATGAAGAGAAATACAAGACAACATGAAACATAATAATATCCGTATAATAGGGATACCAAGAGGAGAAGAAGAGCAAGGGATAGAAAATCTATTTGAAAAAGTAATGATGGAAAACTTCCCTAAACTGATTAGAGAAAAAGTCACACAAATTCAGGAGACACAGAGAATCCCAATCAAGAGAAACCCAAGGAGGCCCACTTCAAGACACATCATAATTAAAATGGCAAAATTCCAAGACAAAGAGAGAATCATAAAGGCAGCAAGGGAGAAGAAGGAAGTAACATGCAAGGGAGCCCCAAAAAGATTAACTGCTGACTCCTCAATGGAAATGCTCGAAGACAGAAGAGAATGGCAAGAAATATTCCAAGTAATGAGAACCAAAGGCCTGCAAACTAGGCTGCTTTACCCAGCAAGGCTCTCAATCAAGATAGAAGGCCAAATAAAGAGTTTCCAAGACAAAAGAAGTCTAAAAGAATACACATCCACCAATCCAGCTCTGCAGGAGATGCTAAAGGGACTGCTCTAAGGAAAGGAAGGAAAAGAGAAAGGCAGAGAGGAACATAGGTACAAAAATGACAATGAATAAGTATCTATCCATAATAACCTTAAATGTAAATAGATTAAGTGCTCCAATCAAAAGACACAGAATAGCTGAATGGATAAGAAAGCATGTCCCACACATATGCTGCCTACAAGAGACCCACCTCAGGACAAAAGACATACACAGACTGAAAGTGAAGGGCTAGAAACAAATTTTCCAAGCAAATGGACAGGGAAAAAAAGCCAGGGTAGCAATACTCGTATCAGACAAAATAGACTTCACAAAAAGAGCCATAAAGAGAGACCCAGAAGGTCACTGCATAATACTCAAGGGAAGACTCCATCAAGAAGACATAAACATTGTAAATATATATGCACCCAACATAGGAGCACCCAAATACATAAAGAAAATCTTAGAAGACTTCAAGAAAGGCATTGATAGCAACACAATTATAGTAGGGGATTTTAACACCCCACTCTCAAAAATGGACAGATCATCCAAACAAAATATCAACAAAGATATTGTGGCATTGAACAATGCCCTAGATGAAATGGACTTAACTGATATATATAGATAGAGCCCTGCATCTGAAAGAAGCTAAATACACATTCTATTCAAAGGCACATGGAACATTTTCAAAGATAGACCACATGATAGGACACAAAACAAGCCTCGACAAATTCAACAAAATTGAAATCATACCAAGCATTTTCTCTGACCACAAGGGAATGAAACTAGAAACCAACCCCAAGGAAAAAAACCCAAAACACTCAAAATCATGGAGATTGAATAGCATGCTATTAAACAATGAATGGGTCAAGAATGAAATTAGGGAAGAAATCAACAATTTTCTGGAAACAAATGAAAAAGGACACACAACAGTCCAAAACCTATGGGACACAGTGAAGGCAGTCTTGACAGGGAAGTTCAGAGCAATACAGGCCTACCTAAAAAAGATAGAAATATTTCAAACAAACAACCTAACCCTACGCCTACAAGAACTTGAGGAACAACAACAAAGACAGCCCAGAGCTAGTAGAAGGAAGGAGATAACCAAGATCAGAGCAGAATTAAATGACATAGCCACTAAAAGCACAATACTAAGAATCAATAAATCCAGGAGCTGGTTTTTTGAAAAGATAAACAAAATTGACAAGCCTTTAAGCAAGCTCATCAAGAAAAATAAAGAAAGGACCCAAATAAACACAATCAGAGATGAAAGAGGAGAGATTACAACTGACACCACAGAAATACAAAGGATTGCAAGAAATTACTATGAGGAGCTATATGCCAAGAAATTTGAAAACCTAGGTGAAATGGACATATTACTAGGAAAATATAATCTTCCAAAACTGGATGAAGAAGAAGCAGAAAGCCTGAACAGACCAATAACAGCAGATGAAATTGAAGCAGTAATCAAAAAACTCCTGACACTAGAAGCCCTGGACCAGAAGGTTTCACAGAAGAATTCTGCAAAGCATTTAAGGAAGAGCTAACCCCTCTCCTTCACAGACTATTCCAAAAAATCCAAAGTGATGGAAGACCCCCAAACTCTTTCTATGAAGCCAGCATCAGCCTAACCCCAAAACCAGATAAAGACACAACAAAGAAAGAAAACTTCAGGCCAATATCACTGATGAACATGGATGCTAAAATCCTCAACAAAATATTGGCAAACTGCATCCAACAATACATTAAAAAGATCATACACCATGACCAAATGGGATTCATCCCAGGGATGCAAGGATGGTTCAATATTCGCAAATCAGTAAACATAATACACCATATAAACAAAAGCAAAGACAAAAAACACATGATCATATCAATAGATATGGAAAAAGCATTTGACAAGGTACAGCATCCATTTATTATAAAAACACTCAGCAAAGTGGGAATGGAGGGAGCAGTCCTCAACATAATAAAGGCCATATATGAGAGACCTACAGCCAACATCATACTCAGTGGACAAAAACTAAAAGCTTTTCCACTAAGATTATGAACAAGACAAGATCATCCACTTTCACCACTTCTATTCAATATAGTATTGGATGTTTTAGCCACAGCAATCAGAAAAGAAAAATAAATAAAAGGCATCCAAATCAGAAAGGAGGAAACAAAACTGTCACTGTTTGCAGATGATATGATAGTGTACATGAAAAATCCTATAGATTCCACCCAAAAACTGCTCAACCTGATAAATGAATTTGGCAAAACAGGGGGATACAAAGTCAATATCCATAAATCAGAGGCATTTTTGTATACCAACAATGAAACAGCAGAAGCAGAAATCAAGAAAAAAATCCCATTTGATATAGCAAAAAGAAAAATAAAATACCTAGGAATAAACCTAACCAAGGAGATGAAAGACCTGTATGCAGAAAAGTACACAACACTGAAGAATGAAATCAAGGAAGACACAAACAAATAGAAACATACACTGTGTTCATGGATTGGAAGAATTAACATCATCAAACGTCTATTACAAAGACTCACTCCCCAGTATTTAGGTCTGCTTTTCATTTATGGGGAAGATCCCTGGCATAGTGGAAAGTAATTCTTTTTGCGCTCTCTGGGGATAAGAAGAGAGGATACTGTTGGGAAAGTACACGTGGGAGAAAAGAGAGCTATAGATTTTCTTTGTCTACAGATACATAAGGAAAAAAATATACCAGAAGTGAAACCTATTGCTATCTCACTAAGAAACAGTCTGTTGAACTGCTGAATAAATTAACAAATTACTTTATTTTTGTAAAAGAATTTTTATTTCTATTCAGAAATAACCTAGATATAAATCTGACCCTCTCCCTGCCTCCCCTAATTGCAGTTATAGCTAGTAAATATAAAGGCAGTTGCTAATTTCAAAACCAATCTATTTCAAAGTCATGAGGAAGATAATTGTTTAAAATATAAACTGTCAAAATTGACAATTTACAATTGCCAAATTGCAAAATAAATTGGCCTTGTTCATAAGAAGCAGTGCAGCCACCCAAAGGTAGAATAATGTCACATGGAAATCAGGCAGATAGAATGCCAGCCACATGACAAGCCTTCTGTTAGCCAGGAAAAGTAGGTTCACCAGATCTTATAGAAAGAACTAGAATAGGAAGTGAATAGCATAGGAAGTGAACAGTCCCTCAGAACTCAACACAATTTCAGCAAATGGGTTATCCCGCCATCTCTAAGAAGAAGGTTTATTCATCATTTTTTTCATGTGCACCCTTAACAAGACTGAACCACTCTCTCTGCCTCCAACCCTCCTACCTATGCACTGTCCACTCCTTTCACTTGGCTCACACCCTCACAGTTTCCACTTGCACCTCTCATCTCATTTCCACAATGCCTTTCTTTCAGAAGTCAGCTTCCAAGACAAAATTGCTACCGAATAACCAACTGTCTTTCTGCATAAATATCAAGGTTTCATTAGACAAAGACTCATACCACGACACCTTATAGGGTTCTGGCCAGGCTATTATCTGGTTACCTTCACATCAAGTGCCCTCTCTGGGTCAGTTCAGCTATGGACGGGGCAATGTTGTTTGACAGAGGTCACAAACCCTACACATAGGCCACCTTTCAGAGGAGATTGGTTTTGAAATTTAGCAGCTCCCCTTTATGTGGCATGAGGTCAGGTCTGTGCAGTGGGGTAAATACCACATACATGGAATCATCTATCACAGTGTTCCATACCCTGGTGTTTCCTAGGACTCATCATACAAAACTTCAGTTACTTTTTAGGCTATATTCCGGATTGAATTTTTCTTCTTTTAATATTTGAACCCAACTTTTTTATCCACTCATCCACTAATGGGCACTTAGATTGTTTCCAAATCTTGGCTATTGTAATAAGTAGTGCTGCTATAAACATAGGGGTACATATATTTTTTCTATTGGTATTTCAGGATCTTTGGATGAAAAACCTGTGCTCCATCTACACAATGGAGTACCATGCAGCAGTAAAAAAGGAAGAAAGTCACACTTTGCAACAGCATGGATGGATCTGGAGAGCATTATGCTAAGTAAAATAAGCCAGGCAGTAAAAGACAAATACCACATGATCTCACCTATATGTGGAATTTGACGAACACAATGAACTAACAAGATAATAATAGAAGCTTAGATACATAGAACAGACTGACAGCTGCCAGAAAGTCAGGGGAGGGAGGAGGAATGGGATGAAAAAGAGTGAAGGGATTAACCAAAGAACATTTATGCACAACCCATGGACATGGACAATGTGGGGATTGGCTTGGGGTGGGGTTAGGGTGGGGCTGGGTGAGGGAGAGGAAGGTGAGAAAAATGGGAACTGTAACAGCTTAAACAATAATAAAAAATTAAAAAATATTTTAACCCAGATCTACTGAGCATCTGTTAAATCAAGTAGTATACAAGGTATTGAGCATGAGGAATAGGAAATAAAATATTCTACCATTTGATATATTACAACAAAAAAAAACTTGAAAGAAAAAGACAAGGGAAAAAGTACCAAGTATAAAGGGGAAAATGTAGGTGATCGAGAGGAGGTCATATGTTGGCGTCAAGGAGACCTGGGTTTGAATTCCAGCTTTGATATTTCCTAGCTACACATTTTGGACAAGTTGCTTAATCTCTCTGAACTTCAAAACATTTTCTAGAAAATAAGTATGTGGTCCATAAGGTATCCAGCCACAAACTAGGAAAACTAGAGACATTTATTGAAAAAGATACAAGATACAAGAACCAAGAAACATTGTACCTAGGACAATGATGCCTCAGTCCCCTTCAAAGTAGGCACCTTGGGACCTCACACAGTTCTCCCAGTGTCTCCTCCACTGTTCAAAACACTCTGCAAAATCCTTTGACGGAATCATCTTCCAGAAGGTGGATCACTTTGAACAGATTCTCCACCATCTTTTAAGCATTGTGCCACATTTTATTTGCACTGCACTCATTGCATCATTCCCAAAAGCCTTCGGAATCATCCAAATAGTTTCTGCAGAGGAATATTCAAGCTTAACACAAACTTTGATGCAGATTTGTTGCTCCACTCACTCAGTCATTTTGAATGTATTGGCTACATTGTATATATGCCCGCTCGATGGCATCTATTATTCCCACTGACTAGTACAGTGAAGTTGTCATTGTTCATACATACGCATTCCAGTCCACTCTCCTTGGCTTCCAGGTTATATCGGTGTTGCACAAACCATTTTCATTATATTAACAATGGCTGGACTTTTTCCAGACAGACTTTACATAATAATAGACCTACTGAAGGATTCCCCGGCATCTGTTTTTAAATGCTTAGATGAGTACACATACATACACACACAGCCTTGGCACTTGCCATTATGAGATCCTGGGATATCACATTCATCCATATTTTTACATTATATTTTGTGATATAGGGAATTTCTTAGTTCTTGGGTAAGTCCAAAGGGATAATGGGACAATACCTCAGCAAAACACAAAAATCCCTTCTTTTCTTTGGACAATACTTTCTTCTTTGCTGTCTGTATCCTATGCCCACTGTGGGCCAATCCATAAGAGAGTATCTCAGCCAGTTCCCACCCTTCTGTGCAGTGAAAAGTTCATACAGGGGTCTATTTCACATACCTCTCTGCTTACTGACAATCAGGATCACTCAGTGTATGCTCAGACTTGTGATAAGTACTCAGGATCCATTCAGAATGTTTGGCAGAAATTCCATTTCTCCTTGACATTTCCTGGCCATTTTATAGTTTGGTTAAAACATGTTCTAGTTCTGGAGAATGAAAAGCAAACAACAATGACGTGTATCACTTCTGGGCTGAAGTTGTAAAACGTTCAAATGCTTTTCCTCTGCCTTGGTGAATGGCAATAACCCAGTGGGAGAAGATCTTTGTGGGGTTAATGCATAGCAATTTCAGGCTTAATTTGTTTCTGAAGAATAATCTGGCTTCTACTGACTACAGAATGGCTTACAGTACTGTAAAAGTTATTAAACTGATCTGAATTCCAGGAGGCAGAGACTATAAATTTCTTTGTCACCGCACCTTGGAGCACAAGCCTTAACTCCCTTTTTAGCTGCTATAATTCCAAGAGCTGCAGAGGTTGGGCCACATGTGACAACATAGCCAAAGATAGGACAGAACGCAGTTGTCACAGCTTCCACAACTGTTAAGTTTAATAACATACAGAATACTCTTACCATGCCAAGTTCAATTATAGCCAAAATAATGACCCATTATTTAGGTAACTGTTGGGTTCAGCAGTCCCACATAGCTAACAATTATAGAACACCACAGTTCTTATAAGCACTTTACATACAATAACTCATGCAATACTTTGGCAAGCCTGTAAGGCTGATGATATATTATCGTCCCCACTTTCAAAAGAAACAGAGGCTCTGTGGTGCTTCATGGTTGGAGGAGAGAGGTCGGTTCATGGTGAAGTCAGAAACTAACTACCATCTGATCCATAAGCAGGTCAATGTACTGGGTTGGCCAAAATGTCCATTTAGTTTTTTCCATAAAATAAAAGACACATTTTTTATTTTTACCAATAAGTTTATTGATTTGGATATTTTGAATATGTCAGCTATCTCCTGCTATTGGCTTCTCATGAGTAGAGCCCAGGGGTTCTGCTAAATATCTTCCAATGCACAAGATAGCCCCACAGCAAAGAATTATTTGGCCAAAATGTCAGTAGTACCAAAAAACTCCACAAACCACTTTTGACATGTTCAATCAGTCACAGCACCTTCTTCAGACACTGCACAAATCTTCTTTTATTTCAGTTGCATGTTTACCTTTCTTGAAATAATAAAGCATAATATGCCAAAAATGTTGACACCTTTCATCTTCCATACCTTCATATTAAAATGGCTGCCAAAATTCACCAATTTTCATAAGTTTTTTAAGTGCATGCTGGTAAGACAGGTGTCCCAATACAACTTAAAAAAGTTGTTTTGAATGAAGTTAAAGACAACTAAGCACTACTAGAGCCATTATATGGGAAAAACTACAGGGTCTGGCACAAATAACACCCCTTTTTTATTGCAAAATCTTTTCTTCAAAATCTTTTCTTACACTATTATATGCTTGAAATTCTGTTACATAACAATATCACACTCAAGCACAGCGTATGACATTTTATATGAAATGTTCAAATTAAAACTATAAATAATTAAATCCATATTTAACTAACTCTATCAACCACACTCAAACAGGTGTTACTGCTGCTGGACCCTGTGAACAAACTGTTTGGGCAACCCAATACTTCACAATGTGATTGGGTTGGTTAAATAATATCACACATGTGAATTATACTATAAAGAACCTCATCCACAATAAACATGCAGCAAGCCTTTGCAGTGATGATGATCATGTAACGACAGTGGGTGAGCATGGAACCACTCATCCTTGGGATTCCCAGAGAGATATTTGAGTTATGTTGTCATTTGGGCATTATGCTCTGTGCTCCACTGAGATAAACAGATATAATTTCTAAGACAAGAAATAAACTTCCAATCGAGCTGATAGAAAAGGCATTCCAATAAAATTAAAAGTACCCATAAGTTTTGAGCTATCTGCTGTTTAGGTTAAGGTACTTCTCATAATTCTGTTACTAACATAAAGAATTTGCACTGATAATCACCATGAAGATGTTGTTATTATTTAAAGTGACAGATGACCATATGGACACAAGTTGTGTTTCCTGGGGAAGGTTGCTTGGTGTGTGGGAAACACATACTTTGACATCTATTCAAAAGTGGTTGACACATAAAGTTAGGTTTTAATTATTTCACTCAGTAACTGGAACTTGCCAATCTTAGAGAATGTAAGTCCCCTGTCAATAAACAAAATTGAAAGAGAATGCCAGGCAATACACAGGGTAATTAGCATGATTTTTATAACCTAGGTGTATATCCCACCCTATACTATAAACTGCACCAAATAAATTGACAAATTCAATACTAGATATGGGAATAATTTAAAAGCTCGGGTTTTGCTCTTCACTGGTTAATCTGTCACATGTTAGAAATATTCCAGACAATGATTTCTGACAGCTTCCACTCACATGGGTGCCAACACAAGAAACTAGTCAAAAAGCCAGGAGAACAACCAACAACTTGTGTGCATCTGTCTGACCATTCTGCTGTTGACATAGTTTCTAAAGTTCACTGACTTTTAATGTAAAATTTCCCCAGGCTACTTGTTATATATCATGCCATCTTCAGTAAAATGGAGATGTTTTTAAGTTTTCAAATGTAAAGATACAGCCTTAGTTTCTTATATCAACTAGAAAAGGGAGGGGAGGAAGAAGGTCATCATGGAATCTATTTTAATCCATTTTATTATATCATAAGCCTTTTACATTAGTTTGAATGTTTTTTCATTTCTTCACTGTCATTATCCTAGCTAGCCTGCTTATAAAAATTACTGAGTGAGATCAGAGTTGAGCAGATGGCCTAATTATTCAAGAAAAAATGTTCATCAACAGATAAATACTAAGAATACTTATGCCAATATAAGATTTGAATAAGCACTCACCAAAGAAGATATAAGATGACAAGCATATGAAAGTATGCTCAATATTATTCATCATTAGGAAAATACAAGTTTAACCACAATGAGATGCCACTACAAAGCTATTAGAATGGCTAAAATAGCCTACAGCCAGACCACCCTGGATGTGCCCAATCGCGACTGATTGGGTCGGGCCTAGTTAGTACTTGGATGGGAGAATGGCTAAAATAAATTTTAAAAATTTTTAATGAAAACAATAAGTGCTATTATTTTTACTCAGGTATAGCTTGTTTATTTAAAATAATTTTAGTAAGTTGCATCTTGGGTCTTCCCACTTGATCTATATGGTAGATTTTACTGGTGAAGAATACGGAGCAACTGGAACTCTGGTAGAGTGCTGATGGGTATGCAAAACAATACTGTTGCTTTGGAAAAGTCATGCATTTCTTAAAAACATATGCCAGTACAGGGCCTGATGCAGGATTCTCTCCCAGCTTCTGCTAGTTCCTTACCTTGTAGCAACATCATTTCAATCTTTACATGGTATTCTGTCTTTGTGCGTGTGTGTGTGTGTGTGTGTGTGCGTGTGTGTGTGAAAACTTCTGCTATTTACAAGGACACCTCGTATTGGATTAGGAACCTATTCTACTCAAGTATGACCTCATCCTAACTAATTACATCTGCACTGAACCTATTTATGAATGAGGTCACATTCTGAAATACTGAGGGATAGGACTTTGGGGGAAACAATTAAATCAACAACAGTACCTATTAGAATGGCCAAAATCCTCTGTTCTCCAGGAGGCTTGTCTATTTATTTTTCAGTTAACAAATAGTAAAAGGCTTTTTCTGATATTTTTGCTTGGGGGACTGAATTAAAAAGTAATCCATGTATGTTTGGTACATTTAATCAACTGTTTGGTATTAGCTTATAAGAAACTTTTATTTATTTTGTCAGTTCAGATTCCAATAGATCATTTAAACTTCCATTAGAGATTATTGTTCATATTTTGATTCTAAAAAAGCATATCTAAGGATTCAAGCTGCTTGCCTGCACCAGACTCAGGCCACTAGCCCAGCAGCAGAGTCAAGCCACTGTCCTGGAGGCTGATTCTGGCGGCTCAAGCCATCACGTGCCCCACGGCTGATTTGAGTCGTGGGCCCAAGCTTGACTTGTGCTGCTTGCCCAAAGGTGGGCTCCAGCAAAAACAGGCTAGAAAAAAGTAAGGAGGAGGCACTCTGCATGGATCTCTGTGCAACTGGTGAATTAAAGGCCCAGGCCTGGCATAGATGGACAGTGGAGGCCCGGAAGCTCCTGGAGGACCTGTGCTGGAGGCTGGGCAACTGTGAACATTGTGGCCCAGACCTGGCCCCCATCCTCACAAAACCATAGCAAAGGAGAAGAGCGAATCTTGGCACTACTCTTCCTGTGGCATCCAGGGAGACCAGCAGAACTCACTCAGTGGGTTTTAAATCATCAGGAGGCTTGTTTTTTTTCTTTCCTCTCTCTTTTTGTTTCTTTTTTTTTTCTTCCTAGAAGTGAGACAATAAGACATGAAGTTGTGAAGGGTCCAGAGACAGATCCAAAGGGGGAGCACAAGGCTAACCCCAAAAACTGAGAAACTGAGACAAATTTCACTTTGCTATCCCATAGAACTGCCATTTTATTGTTTGTGTTATTATTATTCTTCATTATTTTTACTTCTTTTATTTTATTAGTATTTTTTATTTCTCTTCTTTCTGTTTAGTTTTCTTTATTTTCTTTCTTTGTTTAGTTGCATTGTTTGACTGGTTTTCCTTATTCTCTATTGTATTTTAATTTTCCTTCCTTCACTTCACTTACATTCCAATAACGCACTACTCTTAATTGTGTACTTTCTATTCTTGTTACCCAAATCATATATTTTTGTCATATTTTTGTTGTTCCAGTACTATTGTAAGTAATTGTTGTTCCATACAACTGTACTTACTACTCAGCAACCCTCCCTGATCTTAGCCCACTTCACATTATTCCTGAGCATTACTATTGTTGTGGTTAACTCTGTTCTCTCTCACACTATGCCTACTTTCTCTCCTTTACTCTCACTATATCTCATCATCTAACCTTCACAAGTGCTCTGTTTTCTGGATTCAGCTCACAATCCTCCTCCCCTCTAACAAGAGTCTTATCTCCCTTTCACCTTTTATAAAAGTGGGTATTTGGGTGAAATATCACAGTTAACACTATACTTATCCAAAGAATCTCCTATCTCTTCTCTACTTCTTGGTACTTTAAATCCCGTAGAATACTCTCCAGCTGTCTTAATCCATTTTGCCTACCTTCTGCCACTGATCACATACAAGACAAGGTGGAAGCTGCAAACATCAGTATACCCACTGCAGGAGAGAAACCACCAACAAAGGAACCATCAAAAGGTAAAAACCTAGTATAACAAGAGAGCCCACACAAACAGAACAAAGGGCAAACCTAGAGCATCTAGACAAGGCGATCAAAAACACAACACAACTGAACCCCATAGAATTCCTGCCATGGAAGTTCACCCTACAAAGACAGCTAGCAAAGCAAAACATCAGGAAGTGCAGAAACAATGAGTCGCATAAAATGGGGAGGCAAAAAAAGAACACACAATCAAAAGGAATGGAAGACTCCCCACTAAAAGAGCTAAATGCAATGAAGGTAAGCAAACTATAATATATAGAATTCATAATAATGGTTATAAAGATGCTCAAGGAAATCATAGACAACTACAAGGAACTGAGTGAGAACTACAACAGTATGAAAAAGGAAATAGAAACTACCAGACAAAAACCAGGAAGAAATAAACAATCAAACCTCAGAAATAAAAAACACACCGCAAGGAATCACAAGCAAACTGGATGAAGCAGAGGATAGAATCAATGAGCTGGAGGACCAGGTTAAAAAAAAAAAAACACAGAAAGGGCAAGAAAAGGAAAAGAGACTCAGAAAGAATGAAAAGGTGTTAAGGGAACTGCAGGACAAAATGAAACATAATAATATTGGTATAATAGGAATACCTGAAAGAGAAGAAGAGGAGCAAGGGATAGAAAACCAGTTTGAAAAAGTAATGATGGAAAACTTCCCTAATTTGATGAAAGAAAAACTTACACATCCAGGAAGAAAAGAGAGTCTCAATCAAGGGGAACCCGAATAGGCCCACTTCCAGATACATCATAATTAAAATGGAAAAATTCTAAAACAAGGAGAGAATCTTAAAGGCAGCAAGGGAGAAACAAGAAGTAACCTACAAGGGAGCCCCAATAAGACTAGCAGTTGACTTCTCAATGGAAACACTCCAAGCCAGACACATAGATCAGTGGAATAAAACAGAGAGCCCAGAAATAAACTCAAGTCTCTATGGTCAGTTAATAGTTGACAAAAGGGGAAGGAGCATAAAATGAAGTAAAAATAGCCTCTTCAACAAATGGTGTTGGGAGAACTGGACAGTTACCTTTAAAAAAATAAAACTAGATCACCAACTTACACCATACACAAAAATATATTCAAGGTGGATAAAAGACTTAAATATAAGCCGTGACACCATTAAAGTCCTAGAGGAGAACATAGGCAGGAAAATCTCAGATATCCTATGCAGCAATATTTTCACTAATATGTCCCCTATAGAAAGGGATATAAAGAAAAGAATAAACAAACAGGGTCTCCTAAAATTAAAAGGCTTCTGCATGGCCAAAGAAAACAGCATTAAAATAAAAAGAGAATCGGGACTTCCGGCCAAGATGGAGGCGTAGGTGGAAGCACTGTGCCTCCTCTCACAACCAAGATTAAGGACAACAAATATTTATAAACAATAACACAACCAGAACACAGAAAATTGAAATGCGGAAGTCGAAGGCCATTCAACCCAACCGGTAAGAGGGGCGGAGTTGGCAGGTGGCGGAGAGAGAAAGCGGCAGGAAAACAAGGTGGCTGCCAGGCTCAGGAACGCCAGGCAGCCCTAGGTGGCGTGGAGCTTGCAGACCCCAGACGCAGGGAGGAGACGGGAGGAGACGAGCAGAGCACGCAAGGCACACAGGGCAGTTAGCCAACTGTGGACACATATTCGTGTGCAGATAAACTAGGCAAGACTGGGCAGTGAGACAGACCGCACAACCCAGGGCACCAGCGACGGGAAATAAAGCCTAAAGGCACCTATTGGAAAGTTGCCAGGAGAGGCTCCCAGCCTCACAGGAGAGGTCGCCGGGGAGACCCGCGGGGTTCCGGAGTGTGCATAGGCCCTCCCACCTGGGAACCAGCATCAGAGGGGCCCAGTTTGCTTGTGGAAGGCAGCAGAGGGGACGCAAACTCCGGAAAGTGCAAACGGGCGCCATTGTTCCCTCTCTGACCCCGCCCCCACAGACAAGGTCACAACTTGGCGACTAGGCTGCACCGCCCTGGTGAACACCTACGGCTCCGCCCCTCATACGCAACTGGTGCCACCTGACCAAAAATGACTCAAACACAAGAAAAGCTCAGAGTCCCAGAGCCAATACTTTTAAGCAAGCAAGAAATAGCCAACCTAACAGATGCACAGTTCAAAGCACTGCTAATCAGGAT
>PVKM010013463.1:0-30260 GCA_004027735.1 Carollia perspicillata
AACTAAAAAGGATGCCATCCCATTTCTCTCAATACAGAGATACCCCAGGCCTACCAGAGGGTTCCAAATGGTTCAAAACAACCTCGCCAATCATCCTCCTTCATGAAACCTCATGTCTGGCTGCTCTACCCTCAAAACGAGTCTTGAACTTTACCACGTAACATGTGATTTGCTCACACTGCTCCTATGAAATCGGCAAAGCAGAACCTTCCCATTTCTTCAAGGCACAGATAAATTTTCTTGCTTCTCTTTAGACTACTCTGACTCACAGAGATCATTCTCTCTTTTGATTACCAAACAACTGGTGTCTACACCACTCACTGGATATTGCAGTGTCTTAAGAGCTTGTATTTTTGTAGCTGGAGTAATTAAAATTGAGGCTATTATTGAACATGTCATGTTCACACATTCTCAAAGATAAGAAAGGACTCCTGTACTTCCCGGACATATTTAATCCTTTTCAGTATTATTTTCTAATTTCTCCCACACCTCCCTCTGGGGCAATGTCTGTTCTTTTAGAGTACATTTTTAAAAAACAATTATTCTGGGGAGGTTATGTAAATGGTAAGCACCCTTATTTTACATATTTAAAATTTCTTAATTTTGCTCTCATCCTAGAGTAATAGTTTAGCAGGGTATAAAATTCTATGCACTGTTCTTTTTTTCTCTCTTACCGCTCTGAAGTTACAGTACTTCACTGTCTTTTGGCATCTGTGTTGCCAATGAGATATCCATTATAGGTCTCGTGCCATTCTTTTAAGTCAAGTCTTCTTCTCCTGGTCATTTTAATATTGTCTCTTTATGTTTGTTCTACTGCAGTGTTTCTAGATTTACCTTTCTAAATTTACCTTTCTTTACAGCTTAGTACCTGGAGTACACTTTTGATCTCATGACTCACCTCTCCCATCAATTCTGGAAAATTTGGGATATTATCCCCTCTGCTCTTTGAGCATACCGAACATATTTATTTTATAATCTTTGTCAGAGAGCTGCATAGCAGTGAATTTATGTTCTTCCCCCCACCCCTTCTTTAACATGTGCTTTGGCTCATTTTTAAATGGGAGGTATTTTTTGTTTAGTTTTGACCTGGTTGTTCTTTCTTCCCCTTTTCTGCCAATTGTTTTTGTGGTCACGAGCTCTTGTTCCCTCTCCTAGCATGACTGTATACACCTGTCAGCACGATAACTGTCCAGATAACACTTTCAAACTTTAGCTCTAAGGCAATATTAGCGATATTACAAACCCAGCAGAAACCTTGACTCAGTTTCTGGTCACTGGACTTATTTTTGTCCTCCTTTCTCTATTCGGTTACACAGCTTCCAATATCACTAGGGCCCAACCAATTAGCAGAGCCAACAGTTTTTTAGCTTCCGGTGACATTAACAGAAATCAGGCTGAGAGATTTGTTCCCACTATAACAATATAGGTTTGTTCCCACTATAACAATACATTAACACTGCAGTTTATAAACAGTAAGTCTCCAGTTACTTCTGGGTAAACCAGTGAGTGTCCTTCCATCCACAAAGATGAAAGCCTGAGGTTACTCCGCCGAAGAGCGAACATCTCTATTTCTGTACGTTCCATGGTTAACAATTGCTGCACCGCTGTCCTCAGTCATCAAATCCTTAAATCATGCACTGACAGTTGAACATGACTTCAGTGAGCATCTCTTTCGTAGACTCCCTCATCTTCCAGATATTCCCTGATGTGTCTGCCTGGAAGGCCCATTAAAACAGGGTGCTGGGTCTCTGCCCCCTCCTACACCCCACATTCCTCAGCAGGAGATTCTGATTCAGTGGTTCTGGGGGCAGCCCTGGTATGTGCCCTCCTAACAAGCTCCCAGCTGATGGAGAAGCTGCTCTGGTGGGGAACCCCACGAGGAGAGCTGTCACTGTAGCTTCTCTCCCTTCTTACTGTCCCCTGCAGAGTTAATGGGACTAACCCTCCCTCAGACCAGAAAGTCACGTGGTAACAGCTAATGCTACTCAGTTCCAAGTGTAAGCGGCTCTGTTAGACTCCCGGTTTATCCCAACCCCCTCTCTTGGCCAAACTGACAAACCTTTTCACGGCTCTTGCCTTCTCAGTTCTCTCCCTCTGCCAAAAGGCTCTCCTTCTTACCTGCCAGCACGGTGCTCGCTATTTTATCAATTCTTACGTACCCATCCATTCATTCAATACATATTCATGAAGTCCCTGTAATATGTTAGTCACCGTATTTAGTGCCATGGATAAGGCTGAGGTCAAATCCTGCTGCAATTAACCCACAATTAACTCCAAATGCCCATGAATCCCCATTCCCCTCAGAAATTAAATTCAACAAGCCAAAACGACTGACTGCCAAAGCTCTTGGCACTGGTTTTTCCAGGAAAAATGGAAATATGGCAAATCTCTACATTCTCTTTCCTGGCCCTCTTATATAGCTTAGTATCCATCTAAGAGAGATCTAAAAAAAAATTAAGAGTATAATAAAGATGCCACTATGCATACGGTGAATACATTTGCAGGTTTGAAAAAAGTAAGCGCTAGCAATCGCAAGTTGATGCTTGGCAGTCTTGTCACTGGAAGGACAGTGGTAAATCTGAGGGCAGGGAAGGAGCCTTCCATTTTCGGTGTTTCTGGAGTTCAACAGAACACACCGTAGGTGCTCACGAGTCAAACAAAGGGATGAAACTGCTCACTGCCTGTTAACATTTTCAGACACAATATTGTTACAGAGAACATAGAGCAACGCATTTAGTGGTAATAACTTATGTATGCTTTTGAATTAAATATTTTTTAAACCCTCAAAGTCCTATGAGCACATTTTAAAATGTGCTTTCACTCATGCTTAGTTAATTTTTAAATAATATTTACTCATGTTCTAGTGCAAATCTGAATGAAGTCATACAAGTTATCCAAAACTAATAAGCCCATGAAATAAATGGAATTACTAATGATAAAGGAAGCTTTCACAGAGACCCAATTAAGTCATTCTGTGATTTTATTAACGCATGACAGAAGAATCCATGTATGTGCAATCAAGTTTCATGGAAACTCAGCCTGGTACTGAGAGCGGGCATTATACGCAATGAAAAGCCTAAATCATAAACAAGAAATAATCTCGCAAGAAGTCTCTATTTCCTCAGAAATTAGCCAATGTATACTTATGATCGAATTTATGCATTCCGAGTTCGCTAGATAGCTATGACGATGCTAGATATTGTTTATACAGCCTGTGTTGAAAAATGAAGTTATTCTTTAATTAGCCATTTCTAAGCCCAAGTTAATGGCTGTTTGAAAATGAGGCTCATTACACGATTCCGTAAATGCACTCTGTAATAGCCAACGTTAGCGCACAGCTGTGAAAACATATTTACCGTGACGTGGTTTTCCACCACAGGTGTGTATTTCCATTCTGAGCATTGCTGGTACACATCTCAGACTAGCTCGATTTAGTAGGAATGCTGAAGGGAAGAAATATTTCTTAAATTATTTAACTACTTGTAAAATAAAATGTTAACCCAACAGAACACTTCATATGTCAAAGTCCATCTTATTTTTGCACTTTTATGCTCCAGCTTGTTCCCCCCAAAAAGTTTATGGTAGCTTCTTAATCCCTTTTAAAAGATATATTAATAATAAAATCTTCATCTAAAAAGCCAATAAAATCAAGTCTCAAAATAAGTTGTATGACTTGCATTTACCAGCAAACATCACTTGCAGCCATGACTGTATTTTATGTTTTTCTAGTAACATAGCAAAATATAGCTTAGAAAGGTAAAATATTCCAATAGCATAACTGAATGATTAGAAGTCACTTTATTAGGCAAAACACAAGTCCCTGAATAAGCTAAAGATGAATTATCTTTTGAAATAAAGTGTACTAAGAAAAAAGAGTTTGAGAAATGAACTTGTAGCCTCTTTTGAGTGTCCAGAGTACTAACATGTTAAATGATACCGTGACAGTCCACAAATGTTACGATATAACCAGCATCTATGGTTCAGTTCAGCAGAAATGGCTTAGTAATGACTTATGAGGGAAGGAGGGCTGGTGATCACTTAAGAATAGAGGTGTAGGAAGCTCACACAAATACATTTTCTATCTAACAAATAACTCAGACTTCAATCTGGGAGATTACTTTTTCATTATGGAAGAATAAAACAAATTAAAAACCTCACACTGGCAGGCAATCAAATACCTTCTATGTTTCAAGTGATTTCCAAAGGTGTATAAACCTCTGCATAAAGGACACAAGACTATTCTCAGCTGTTGTCAACGTCTGTGAGCCTCATCCCCACTGAGCGGGGAGAGGAACACACAGACTAGTCTTCTGTCCAAGGGACCTACACTGTACGAGCACACAGAACAGATACCAGCTTTTACTTGATCTCAGTGCAGACAATGAAGCACACACGAGATTAAAAAAGAGTATGCCAGCACAAATTCGGTGTTTCTGCACTCACCTGTCGCTTTCTGAGGGACCTCCCAAACACAAGACATCAACATGAGGGAGATCCCCTCCCTAGCTTCTGAGCAAATATCTCGGAGCCTGGGAATGTCTCTGGTATCTCCTAAGTCAGAGATTTGGAGAGACAACATTTGGTATACTTGGAAGATGAGGTCAAATACCTTTGGTACCAAGACTTTGACTGGAATACCATGTCTGAGAGAGACACGCTTCGACTCTGGATGTCACCTCAAAGCTTTACGGAATGAAGATTGACTTCAGGAGCCATTAGAAGCCTCTTGGAAAGACAGCCTGGCACCTTGCTTATTTGCATGGGTCACAGCTGTCTTTCTAGGTAAGGAACGAAGGTTGCTTTCCTGGAAGACGGCAAAGAAAGAATCTCAGGACATTTTGGGAACCTCGAGAATCTGAGGAATTCACCCAAACTTACGGGTATTGCAGGCAAAGCCTGACAAAGCCGATGGCAACCGTGTGGCTTGGCTTCTTCGCCCTGACAGGCAAATTAAAACTCCGTCTGGAGATTCCCTATGAGATTCCAGCAAACCAGATTTAAAAAAGCCTATACGACCCAATGCTATTCTCATGCTTACGCAAATAATCAGGCCAAAATGAAATTGGACTTAATGCAGTAAATACATTGGTTTTGATTTGACTCTTTGATAAAAACGAGGGTGATTTTAGGGAAAAAAATTACGTGTCAGTAGAATCTACAATACACAGCTGTGGACATTAGACTGTAGTCCAGTTAACTGTCTTCAAAGTTTTATTTTCCACCTATACACTGGATCCTGAATGTGTTATCACCAGAGATGTTACTTGTCAGTTGGGGCAAACAGCACCCCAAATCTGGGCCGGCCAGCCCAGGGGTCTCCTGGTAGCTTCACCTGAATATTCCCTTTTTCAGACCATTTATTGTGATTCTTGTTATTCTAGCCTTTGCCCCAATAGTATTACATTTGTAACACAATTTCCACCAGGTTACAAGCCCTTGTACTTTGGTAGCACTGCTCCTTACCGGCTCTAGACACCACACCACCTCCCTCCACCTCCAGGCCTCATCGTCCCTCCGACAGAGACCAGGGATCCCTTCAGCAGGAAGCAGCCACAGAAGAGAGCCTACGCCCCTTTCTCTTAAAGAGTTCAGAGCCAAGAATCCTTGGGAGGGGAATGAAATAGTAGGTAGTTGGTTGGACAAGAGCAGAACAGGAACAATAAGCCAAGTATGGAAGGTCACCAGGGCAGAAGGCCCTGAGTGCCTAGTGACAGGCAAAACTCAGAGGACAAGTATTAGGGGGTGGGCCCTCACCCCCAGGGGGACCTTTTCCTCCCCTAGCAGATCCCTGGTCATGTGGTTCAGAGCCTCCCTGACCTGTCTTCCCCTGCACCTCGCTAGCCAAGTGGTAGACCCCCTGAGAGGAGGAGCAAGGGGGCTGGAGAATAACGTCCTAACAGTCCCATACAAGCCCTTGCATGACCACTCCCTTTAGCATTAAGCCCGAGAAAGAACATCCAGGCCTCAGCTGTGTTTCGGCTCCCGGCCCAGAGAAGAAACAAGGCCACGGTGAGGTGACACCATGGCTGACATCAAGACCAGCTGCAAGGACAGAAGACACCCTGCCCTGGCACTGACCCATCAGTAGAGACCATGGCCCTGAGAGGACACACGTGGAAAGCTGATACATATTCCACTGAGGTCCTCCCCTAAGACCTCTTCTGAAATTCCCGCCTTTAAAACTCCATAAGGCAAGGGACCCAGAGGGCACTCTCCCTCTCCCCTCAGCACACCCACGCCTCTCCTCGGTCTCCTCCCCCGGGGACACTTGCTCTGCTTCCTCCGGCGCTTCGGGAGCCCCTCCTTCTGCCCCTGGGACTCGCTTCCTGCGTCCATGCAGCCAGACTCAATTGTTTCTACCTCTGTGACTCGATGAATCAACTTTCTCCTTTGGAAAAAAAATACATAATATCTCTTTTATCTTCTACTTTTTTCCTTCCAGTTTTAGCTTTAAAAAGTCACATTACACCTAAAATTTCTAAACAACGATCACAAATTTTAACCACAGAGGCTCTTTGAAAGCAGCTGGTCAAGCTTTCGTTTTTCTCAGTATCCTAAACGGAAAAACACAACTTAAGCACTTTGTTATCTTGAAACCTGTGTTCCAAATTATTCCCATTATTGTATTGGTAGATATATTTAAATATACAACTTTACGTTTGAATATTTACTTTTTACAATGAATGCTTATTTACATATAGCAAAGTATTTACACATTTCTTTGCTCATATTGATTCTTGCATCTCACACTTTGCATCTGGGTTCAATTTTCTTGTAGCTGAAGCACATCCTTTTGTAGTTCTTTCTGCAAGAATCTACGAACAATACACACCTTCAGTCTCTGCAGGTCCCAAAATGTCTTCTTTTCACTCTTACTCTTCATCTGTTCCTTCAGATATTATTCCACAGCCTTCTGGCGTGTGTTAAAAAAGTGTGCTGTCAGTCTGACTTTTCATTCTTGGGAGGAAACCTACTTTTGTCTCTGGTCGCTGTTAATACTTTCTATTTTTCTTTTAAATGACTGTTCCATACCTTCCCCTGGCTCCTCAAACCTCTGACGAACACTTCTCCATCCTCGCGCTGGGCTGATGCCCTGGCTGGCTGTTTCACGGGGAGACACACGAGTGATCGGAACCGAACTTCCACTCTGGCCACCATCACAGCTCCTCATCCACCAGCAGCTGTGCACGGACTAGTTCCCGCCATCGGACCTGTTTCTAAAAACCCACGGTTCTCCCTTCTGCCTCTAAGGCTCGCCTCTTAGCCTGTGTCTCAGAGTCCACTCCTTCCCACCTGCTGAGGAACACTGTCAAACAATCCGCATCTTCTCATCAAAACCTCCCCCTCAACGGGATCATGCCCGTCAGTGTCCAGACACACTCTTATTTTCCCATTTTCAAAACAACAACAGAACAAAAACGAATATAAAATCTCTCCTGGTCCTATACCTCCCTTGAACTACTGCCCAGATTTCCAGACAAAGCCCCAATTTTAGCTCTGGTGCATCGCTCTGTTCGTGTAATATCAGTTGAGATCATAGTTTGCAGTGAGACCCCAGTTAACTTAATCAGGATCATACTTCAATCGATTGAGGTCATACTTCACTACTTATTTTATTTTTAAATACTGACTTATTTTATTTTTTCAGGTGAGTTACTATTCTGCCTTGAAAGTATGCTCTGGAAGGAACCAAGATGTCTTTCGGTAGATAAATGGATAGATAGACTGTGGTACATGCGCACCACGTAATATTACTCAGCACTCACACGAAAAGAGCCGTCAGGCCATGGAAAGACAGGGAGGAACTTTAACTGCATATTCCTGAGTGAAGGAAGCCGACCGGAAAAGGCTACGCACTGCACGGTTCCAACTACATGACATTCCGGAAAAGGCGAAACTCTACAGTAAAACCACCAGTGGTTGCCAGGAGTCAGTCACAGGGGTGGGGCAGGATGAGCAGATGGAGCCCAGAGAAGCTACAGGGCAGTGAAAATGCTCCGGGTGAAGCCGCAGTGATGGGCGTGTGTCATCACGCATCTGCCCGCGCCCACAGAACGGATGGCACCGAGAGTGAGCCCTGCGGAAGACTGTGGGCTCTGGGCGGTGGAAATGGGTCGGTGCAGGCTCACCATTCCTAACGAAGGCCCCACTCTGGGGTGGGGGCGGCGTTGGTAATGGGGGAGGCTGTGCATGGCGGGAGTGACAGGGTATGTAGGAAATCTCTGTACCCTCTCAATTTTGCAGGGAACTTAAAGCTGCTCTAGAAAAATAAAGTTGCATTTTTTAAAAAAGATGTTCTGGGTTATTCTGGTTGTTGCTGCTTTAACTTAAAGCATAACTACGGCCAAGTGCCAGCCTCTCAGACTATCCAGTTATATATCATCCAGTTGGCAAATTTGTGGAGGGACACCACTTCCATATTCTGATGAATTTATCACTCAACAGCATCTCCCACAGAAGAAGGACACAGACGCGTTGAGAATCAACAAAGTTAGTGTGCAGAGACGTCAAAGTGTGCGTAGCGCTCACCAACCGCATTTTCTTTTTTATGGATCTCATCCGCGGACACGGACGATCCAACCTAACTGGACCATGTGCTTGTGTATGTGGGACGTAAATAACGCTTCCGTATGTCACCTCATTTAATGCTCATTCGTACACCAAGAGGCAAGTGCTGTGATCATGGCCATTTCACCAACAAGAGAGTGAAGGCTTGCAGGTTGTCCCAAGTCACACCGCGAGGAGACCGCCAAACTGATACTTAACCCTAAGCAGCCTCAATGCGGAGCCCCAAACTCCCGCCTCTGTGCGCCCAGTCTCCATACTAAGGATTAGTGTCCAGGAAACACAAAGTTCCACCCAAACCTGTTGGGATTTTAAGAACTAAACTACCTGAATATTACCTGCTTTAATTAACCTTCCTGATTTGCCCAATTATACATCATATAACATTATACCTTTTGTTAAACTTAATAGTAAAGTCATTTGAACTCAAAGTTAGAAATCTTTAGGGGGATGTTAAAAACAAACAATTGTTTCTTTTGTAAAATTGGATCAAGGCAACAGACAGCTCTGTGTAGTACTACTTAACATTGTATTTCCTCTTGCTCCAGTTAAATTATCTTATTCCTTTAAACCAAATAATGTAAAGTAAAACAAGAGCCTCACCCTTTGAGATGGGGGCATATAACTACAACGAAGATTTCGCTCTGAATACTGGAGCCCGTATGATTCAGTGTCGACATTATTTCATTACTCTTAACCAATTCGCTACCTCGGAAGCCGCAAGGGATAATTCATCCCCTAAGACATGTTCTAACTTTCTCAGGCAGACACTGCAAGCAAATTAATGTTTAAAACTGTTGCAAACATCCTCTTCGTGTTGGAATCTCAGATTCAATTTTCTTGACTTCCCGGCTAAAATCAACAGGTTGAAAATTTCAGGAGACAACACATTGACATGGGAAGACCACATTAGACACAATTTCCGTGAACTTTGGTTTTCTCAAGGCCTTGCTGCAGAACTCAGTATAAAAAGTAAAGGACTATATTCACATAAAGTGTTACTTCAAAGAGAAGCTGCTTAAAAAGGTGTTTATAATTTATTTTCTAAAAAGATATTCACGTCTTTTCTCCAGAAACATTAAAGATTAAACATCACAGGAGTTAAACTAACCCCGAGTCAGTGGTGTGCTTAGATAAACTGGATCAGGGTCCGAGCACCTAACTTTATCATTTAATTCAAATCAGTTACAAAGCTGAGCTCAGACCTACAGCAGATGTGACGGAACGAAAGTACCGCAATGTAAACCCCCGATGCACCCAAACGCATCAGCTACTAAAAATGGAAATAATACCACCACCACTGAAAATGCTTTAAACAATTAGGCCTTTCCTTAAATAAAATAATTATTCTCGTTCTTATTAAAGTGAAAATTCAGTAAGAGGGTTTCGAGAGGTATGAATTAAGTGAGAATTTTCCATTTGTTTTTCCACAGAATCATGCTCACGCTTTAAACAACACTCTATGCCACATGAAAACAAAGTTGACACTTTAATAATTGTGCTCCCTTCCCGACAGCCTGCTTGCTCTATGACCTCAGTCTTTAAAAAAATAATTCTCCTGACCCCCTCTGAAAAAGACATTCTGATACCGGCTGAAACTTTTATAATACATCAGCTCACGCAGACTTTCCCACTCGAAACGATGTTTATGTCCCCGCGGTTAAACTTCTTGCACACACTCTAAGCTATAATTCCCGAGAAAGGGACCAGAACTTCACAAACAAGAGGATTTAACCACGGAGCTTATGTTTTTTCTCAAAGAACACGGCCAGGGAAAGCCAGGTGGCAAGAATCCACCTGTAACACCTCCAGACACAGAGCAGAAGCAGAGAGTGGCAGGCAAAACGCACGACTGACTCCGAGGATTTAGGACTTCCGTGGAGGGAGATGCAGCCTTACGATTCCGATTACACGTGGAGTATTTTTTGGAAGAAAAGCCAAAAGGAACACACTCAAGTTTTTAAGGCATGTGTAGGTTAAATAAGGCACCAAGTGCTCCAGCCTCTGAAAATACAGAAAAGTAAATATAATAAAGCCGGTACGTATTTTGAAAATATAAATCACTCAAATGAAAAGTGAAAGCTGTAGATGTTAAGCAATGCTTCCCTGAGGGAATGGGCCCGCCTCATTATTTCTGGATTTAACCAGACTATTAAGTGCAAAATTAAATCATTCATGACAGGTTCGCTGAACTGCCTCCTATAAAGCTTAATAAAGCATCTTAGAAATAGAGGACAACGCCCCATAAATTTACTGGAAAATGTTTTTAAAGAAATATACACCACGAGATGCTAACAGTGTTTTAATTATGTTTTTAAAAATTCCATCATGTTCTTATTTTTAAACTTTATTTAAGGGGACTTTACACACGATAAAATGTACCGATTTTCAACACACAATTCGATGAATGCTGACAAATGGGTGGATACATTATGTATTAAATAATACCTAACCTTTATGCTTTTAAATAATGAGTGACAATAATTATGTATACAGTGAACAACTTCTTCATAACAAGGTCACACTAAAAGTTTCAGAGGTTTTCTGTAACACAAGATATTGAATAATAGAGGCACGGCCTGCTATTATTATCAACCAAAATACCGTGATGAAAATCATACATTGCGATTTCAATAGCATGTAGAAATGATCTGTACCTGATATAGACATCTTATAATAGAAAACACTAAGTGAACATTAACATAAATGTACAGTAAAAGTCATTTGGCCACTGAACGATGATACCACCAATATTTGCTGCCTAAAAGGACCCATTTTAAAACGAAATGTTAAAACATACAAAATAGTAGGAGTCTTCACCTTTGGTTCGTGACGAGCACTCCAGGGAAGAAAAAATGTGTTCTGTACAAAAGGCATGATCTCCAGGTGGGACATTTGGGTACATTTTGCTTCATTTAAGCTCATTTCCTCTTTTGCCAAGACGATTACTTGCTTACCCGATTTTGGTTTTGCTATTAGAGTCAACATTACTTTGTTAGTTCAGATTCCATAGATCGGTCTCTGATTTCGTGTGGGAGTACTCCACAACCACACTCATACCTTCTCCTTGCACCGCTCCCATCAAAGGGTGCGCAAATAACTGTGGCCTGTAGCAAATAGCAAGCACCTGAAACCGCGAGTGGCCTTTATTAGGCAGTATTTGAGTAATGTACCATGTGCATCCCCCAGCGAGGTCAAGCACATTACGCAGAATCCATGCCCAAATCCCCAATTTAAGAATTTATTTTGCTGTCAGAACTTGTTATTTCTTGAAACACCACTTACGGGAACCATACGAAGTATACTATGTGAATAACCTTATTAACACTTTCTTTTTGCAAGAGTGAATCACTAGTAGCAGCAGACAGGGCTAAGGGATGCACGCTCACAGGGCGACAGCCACCAGCACGCCTGGCTGTGAACCCTTCTCCCTGACATGCTCACATCAAGGTTTCCAGAAATATCCCTCGTAACCTGCGACTCTGGTCAACGTTCCCTGCCCTGGACCTGGGCTGGATGTCAGCGGGTTCCTGGATTGCTAAACTTTAATTCCCTGTCCCTGTTTTCCTGCTTTTGCCATCATTTGGGATCTGGAGAAAGGATGCAAATCCCACACGGAAACACTTCTCGTGGCAGCTGTATCTCCCCACCCCACCCGCTCCTCTACCCCCACGGACTCCTCTGCCAACAAGAGAACTCACAGGGCACAGCTCTCATCTATGGCTGATCCCCAGGTGATTTCAGTCAACAGACACAGCTTTCCATTACTTTCTTCCTTAAGGTTTGTGCTCTGAAACAGCAAAATGGAAAAGGCTTGAAGACAGTTTCTTTCGAGATTGTCAAAGATGCAAGTTGTCTTCCCTTGAATGTTACATATTGCTGAAGTATTGCTTAAATGTTTTAAGACATTTTTAAAAACGGTTTTCACCCATTAACCTATGTCTTCAATATGATGGGCATTTTCCTTTCTTTATGTTTCTTGTCGTCGCCTTGGCTCCAAAGCATCTGCATTGCACATAGTTATAACATACGGCTACGACTGGGAGAAAAACAGTCACATGGGCAGAATGAGAAACCAAGGAAAAGTTTACACTGGGAAGCAAAACAGTATCACAAATGAGACAATATCCCAAGTGCCACTGTTAATCTCTGAAGGAGCCCCTTAGGAACCGCAGAAAAGCTCTTATTTGGGGAAAACAGATTCCCTATCATTGTCGATCAGCTCACCAGACAAGACATAAGACATGCAAGGTAACTGGACACCAGCAAAACCCTGGCGTTCAAGGGCTTAAACATCAATGTATTGAATACCAGCTTACTTAGATTTTGAGGGTATTTTCTTCTCTCGTTCTTAACTTAAAAATTCTTGACTTCAGAAAAGATTCCAACACAATTTCCCAAAATATATCCTAATCAGAAATACAAAACCTACACTACTCAAAGCATAAAATATACATTTAAAAAATTAGATTCTCAGAAAAAAGCGTTTATCTTAATTGTTGCAGGTTAAAAACAACTAAACATGCTAAGAAATCTTTTTAAAAAGTCTTTCAAAGAGGAAAAAAAACCACAGACAACTGAACATTACCAGTTACTCAATATAAAGTTGTCAGAAAAATAATTAAAAAGAGAAAGCTTGAAGTTTTCCTGGTTCTGACAGAAGTCAGCACTGCCGATGTTTAAGGAAGATTTGGGTGCTCGCTCCTGGTCGGAGGGAGAACACAAGGGTGATTCACACCCGCTCTGGTTTGCCCGTCACCTCCACTGCCCGGTAGCCTTTGTTCTGTCACGGGAACACGTTCTGGTGAAGACGCTGAAAACTCAGATTTAAAGGCGACTCGCGCATTACGTTGGACATTGGAATCCTATGGTTTTCACACTGCCCCACCCGCAGCAGCGCGGCCTACCTCCAGAACAAAGACTTACTGAAAGCGGAATTTTAACTCCTTTCATTCAGTAAAAATACCAGAGCCCTGGCTGGTGTGGCTCAGTGGATTGAGCGCCAGCCTGCAAACCGAAGGTTCCTGGGTTCGATTCCCTGTCAGGACACATGCCTGGGTTGCAGGCCAGGTCCCCAATAGGGGATGTGAGAGAGGCAACCACACACTGATGTTTCTCTTCCTCTCTTTCTCCTTCCCTTCCCTTCTCTCTAAAAATAAATAAATAAAATCTTTTTTTAAAAAAACACTGAAAAGTTTACTTTTAAAAGTTCTTTACTTCCTAGGATTGGCTGGTCCAACACATGCAATAGTTTGAAGGTCTCTTCTGTTTGTTCAATATATAACGTGCGTGCGTGTGTGTGTGTGTGTGTGTGTGTGTGTGTGTGTAAATATAAATTTGCTCCCTCTCATTCAGGGCCAGGGAGTAGCCGGCCTCTGTCTCATTTGGGATGCTTCCTGTGAGAAGCATCAAAAGCTCCCAGACGGCCTTAGTCCCCACTGCACGCCATCACTTAGAAGTGAAGGGCGGAAACCCACAAGGGCCTTCCCGGGGCTGCTGTGAGACTCTGTAAAGCTACCGCCGCCTAGAAATGGTACTAAATGAAGCGACTGGCATGAAATGCCAACCTGCTCCTAATAGTCCGGTAGATCCACCTTGCAAATCCACCCAAAGTGGCGAACTTCTTAAAGTCCCATGGTCATTACTTCAGGGATTGGTAGCCAAGGACCCACGAGTCCCAATCTGCAGCCATGATTAGGGACCCACATTAGTGACTGACACAACCAAGTGAGGATGGTCGGCCGTGCCAGTGCTCTGCTGTAATGACCTCTGACCCCACTCCAACCTGCTCGGGCGGGACAGACTCTCTCTTTCTACTCTTAAAGATACCGTTATCTTGAACATAAAAATACTGAAAACAAAACTAATGTGATATTTATAAATAATAAAGCAAAGAAAACCATCAACAAGATGAAAAGGCAACCTCCTATGTGTAAATTGCGTATCTGAGAAGGGCCTAATATCCGAAGTGTATAAAGAAATCACGCAGCTCAAGAGCAAACACACACAAAAACCTGATTAAAAAAGGGTGGAGCATCTGATTTTTCCAAAGATAGACACATAGATGGCCAACAGGTACATGAAAAGATGCTCCTCATCACTCATCATCAGGGAAATGCAAATCAAAACCACAATGAGATACCGCCCACGCCTGTCAGCATGGCATTCATCAACCAGACTAGAAATAACAAGTGTTGGTGAGGAGGGGAAGGAAAGGGGAAGCCTCGGGACTACTAGTGGGACTGTGAACTGTGCGGCCACTATGGAAAATATTATGGAGGTTCCTCGAAAAACGGATCATTGAACTACCATATGATTCAGAAATGGCACTTCTGGGCATTTGTGCCAAGAAAACGAGAGTGCTAACTACCAAAGAGGCTCGCGTCCGCATGTTGGCTGCAGCATCGTTTACAATGGTCAGTCACAGACACAACCTGGATGCCCATCAAGGGCTGAATGCATAAAGAAAGTGTGGTAGGCATGTGTGCACACGCACTCATACAACGGAACGCTATTCAGCCATAAAAAAGAACGGGACCTTATCATTTGGGACGGCAGGGATGGAGTCAGTCAGACAGGGAAGGACACATGCCGCGTGATCTCTCTTGTATGTGAATCTAAAAAAGTAAATAAATAAACCAAGCTAACAGATACAGAGAACAGATCTGTGGTTGCCAGAGGCCGGCGGTGTGATGTGAGAGAATTTTTTGGCTTAGTTTTAAAAAGTTCAATGAATAAATAAAACAAGGTTAGAATTTAAAATGATATTTATGAATAATGACCCAGTTCAGGAACCCGCTATGCGTGAAACCAACAACGAATTCAATGGAAGTCTATGAATTTAAGAGTAATGGGATGAGAAGACACCCTGACAGGCTTCTCGAGTGCTAACTGCCCGAGAAATGTCCAGATGCTCTGGCTGTGACCAGAATCACAGCCAATCGACAGGCGACGAGCAGCCAGGAAAACAAGGGCTCGCGGAGTTCAGGTAGTCAGACAAATATTTCAGAAATGTGCCTGTCTTCACAAGCAACACTTTAAGGGGGACGGGGCTAACACACACCAGCTTTCTGTTTCCAGATGCCCATCAGCCTAACATCTCGGAAGAAACCCAATAATGTGCCGTCCCTGAAACCGATCCTTCAGCCTCTTGACTCTTTGCTCCCCACTCCAAATCCTCTGTAGCTGGCTTTTCAAAATATCTCGAGCACACACTTCGTGTTCTGGACAGTTGTGCATTTAGCAATAAGCTGTCCCTTCCCAGAAATGTCTGCATTAAACATGTGCAAAGAATTCAGAGAGATGCATTCCATCGACTGCAAACTCCCATAAGGAACCATTTTTGAACAACTAATCCTTCTGCCTCTAGGTAAACCAGATTAACTCCAACTGATCTCTCTGGAAACTCTCTCTGTAGCCGTAATGCTTCGGATCACTGGGAGCTATTTTCAAGTCCCTTTCGGCACAGGCCTTTTCTTCCTAGGCTTCCTAGGTCAAATGATTGGCCCTAGGTAAGCGGAGGCTGCCTCGAGTCACTGCTTCAAAGGCAACGCAGCCTAAGATGCTCTCTCAAAGCAGTTCTGACATCAAAGTCCACGCCAGCTCCCCATACCTTTGGAAGTGACAGGGTTAGTCTCTGCAAGCGAAAGAACTTCAAAGGGCTGGCCCCCGGCCAGCCACCACGGTACTCAGTTATCTCCTGTACTCAGTTAATCCCCTCCGAAAGAAGAAACGCAGGTATTATCCACCAGAGCATTCGAAACCTCTGCACAGTCCCTGGAGCCTCGTCTGCAAATAAGTTTGGGCGCTCTGTTGACATTTCCAATGTCGTTTTAATGCGCAGGGCAGGCGCTCAGTAAACATTTTTGAATGCACGAATACCTGAATCTAATGGCAGACGGTCAGTCAGGTGTGGAGGCTGCTCCTCGTCAGGGGTGTCACCTAATAAACCTCAGACGACAGCTCCGCCTCTGGTCTCCTTGGACCACTGGGCACCCCCCAATTCAGACTCCCCCCCGGCCTTGCTCTTTGTCTTCAGCATCAGAAAAACGCAGCCGAGAGACAGAAAAGGGATCTGGGAACCAGCCTCCTGATCTGAGCTGGAGAGGTATCTCTGAAAGGCCTTTTTCCCCAGAGCTATTAACGTCGGCCCTCAGTGATTTTTCAGAAAAAAGCCATCTTTTCTGTGCCAAACAGCAGTGGACTCCCAGCTTTTTGGTTCCGCCCTCCAGGCCCAGGCGGTCCCCCCCTCCACTTTGGAATGTAAATTACATGAACGTCCGTCCATACTGGGAAACCAGGCGAATTCAAGCACATACCAGGTAGAAATTATAAAAGGTACACGAATAACTAATGTCGGAAAGTAAGTATTCCATTGATGTATTAGTGGTTCAAAAATCATCTCACTAAAACTATTAACTACTAATATATCAGTGGAGTGAGAATGGTGTTAGTACACATCTTTTTCTAGGTTCTGAGCTGACCCTTTGGGATGAAGTGATCTGCAAGTCTGGGTCGCCTTTCAGTCCACTTAGGTTCTTAGCGTTGGGGTAGAAACTCTCACAAATTCTATGTAGAATGCAAACAAAAGGAGTCATCTCTGACTGCATTGTTACGACACTTGTTTTTTGATTTCACCCATTAGTTGTTAGAGGTCTGTCTTCCCGTGCTAAGTGTTCATTTAAAATGTCCAAATGCTATAAAGGGGTGACGTCAGCAGCTAATAACTCAAGGTACCAAATGCACATAGAGGGAAATTAGTCACCAATAACAGGCTCATATGTAAGAAGCTGAAACACTGGGATTCCAGGCCGGAAAGTATGATTTCAAAGTCAAGGCGATAAACCCTTGTTACTCAGGTGAGACCCACAGCCAGCCGCACCTGCCAGGAGCTTGTTAGAAATGCAGGTTCTCGGGCCCCGCTCTGGCCCTACTGACTGGGAACCTGCTTTTGAACAAGACCCCCTTCCAGCACTGATGGTGTGTATACACATTAGAAGTGAGAAACGCTGCTCTAAAACACGCACAGACGGCCCTGGCTGGTGTAGCTCAGTGGATTGAGCGTGGGCCTGTGAACCAAACAACCACGGTTCGGTTCCCAGTCAGGGCACATGCCTGGGTTGCAAGCCAGGTCCCAGCAGGGGACACACGAGAGGCAACCGTATATTGATACTTGTCTCCCTCTCTCCTTCCCTTCCCCACTAAAGATAAATAAATAAAATATTAAAAAATGAATAAAAATAAAATAAAACATGCACCCTGCTGCTAATGAATCCGACCTTAAATCTTGAATGATCTGATGCCCACTCACTTTTAAAAGGCTGAAGTGACTCATGTCATAGAGAATCAGAGACATGGTCCTATCTGTTCCTCTCTCTATATATTTTTACCATGAAAGTTCACACGAGAAATGCTTACACAGTCTGCATGAGTTAGGCTTTCTAGGGAAGAGCCTCCACAAAAATCATGATTCCTTATTATCTTAACCTCTGATGTTGTACATCAAAGTAATAAATGGTCATTGTATTTTTTGCAAACCCACTATGAGCCCCCTGAAACGAGAGCTTCTCAAACGCACGAACTGAGTGAGGAACTCACTCAGTACACAGTGGCCACACGATGACCAGGGGCCACGTGGCTGTCTGGACGAATGCACACAGCCATCCCCGGGGGCCCCTGCGGGTGGGCACGGAGGTGAACTCTGCACGTGCACCGCATATCCTCACAACAACCCTTAGAGGCAGCGGTCGGGAGGTCCGAGAGGGAAAGCGCCTCACCCAATGTTACATACCTGATGCGAAGAAACCGGACTTAAATTCAGGTCCGACTCCCAAGCCCATGAGCTAGGCCAGTGGTTCTGAAAAGCAGGTGAACATCGGAATCATCGGGAGAACTTTTTAAACACGGACTCCCACTTCTCTGAGGGTCCCTTTTTGCACTGTTCTGACTCTTAGAATCAGCGTGTCACGCACTCACACTAAACAAATAAACAGAACCCCACACACACACACTGAATAAAAACAGTAAGCAATGATGCTGACTGAATCATAAACGACATCAGCGTGCTGAAGGGGGTGGGGAAGGGCAGCGCTAACCCTAATAAACATGGAAAGGCAGTGCTTTGACGGACCACTGCGAGGCTAAAGGAAAAAGCTGCACACAAATATCAAACGTCAGTTGGCAAATCTGCTTGTCACAGGGGCACAGGCCAGCAATCCTGAGACTACGTCCCCATTTCTCAGCCGTGGCACCGCAGGCATCTGGGACCATGGAACTCTTCCTTTTGGGGGCAAATGTCCTGGGTATGGCAGGACATCCAGGACATCTCCAGCCTCTACTCACTCGTTGCCATGAGCCCCCCTCCCACCTGAGCTGTGACAACAAAAATGTCTCCAGACATTGAAAAAAAAAATGGCCCCTGGGAGACAAAACGGCCTCCAGTTCGAACCACTGCTTTCTACGTCTGCAAGGTGTGAACAAACAGGGAAACACATTCTAACCACAGCCAGGCTCTTTCTTGTGGGCTGGAGAAAAAAAGCTACAGACAAGAAACGGAGAAATTTTAGAGTCATGCACCTATCTTAAAAATGGGATAGCGAAATCCAAATCTCTTTTAATGCGTTATAGCAGGCATCTATGATGAATGTTTTCCGATGCTATTTCCTACCTAAAATATTCTGCCCCTCCAAGACGTGAAGAGATGATCCAGCCATTTCCACTCTCTCATGCTCCTAGGAAAAGAACAAAAAAGCCAAAAGAGTTAAAATAATTTATAATACGTTCTATAGTTTAGCGTTTTTAACAGAGGCAACAAAAACCCCATACAACTGTATAGACAACCTTAGAGGAGGATAATATAAAAAATTTAAATGTAAGGCCCTCCATGAATGTAAGGCCCGAGCTACAAGACCTACCGCCACGCGTACCGTTATAAGTCCAAAATGCTCTCTGATTGTCTAGCTTCCCTTTACCCACTCCCAAAATTGGTAAACTACAGCAATGATTTCCTTTCACCTGATAATCATCTCATTTTTACTTAGAGCTCTAATAATAGTAGGTGTAAGACATGGGCAGAATTCTTTATAAAGAGTCAACTTCAAAAGTTTCATTTGAAAAGCTACTACACACATTTAGTTGCCTGTAAGTTCCAGCTCTCAAAATGTAGAGAAGATCAAGGAGGTGAGCTACCTCGACTTTGCCTGACAGATGCTTCTTCGTGTATAATTTAGTCTGTTCTTTTGTAGCCTGAATCAACTAATCCTTAAAATGATCGCTTTTAGATCAGATGGTCCCAGTTTCTACAAGCTTTACGGCTCCCGGGAGAGAAAGCAGTCCCTTGTTAAAATGTAACGCTTGGTTACAATCGCACGGTCTTTTGAAGATACTAATTTGGTGCTACTTTAATGAAAAAAAAATGAAAGCTTGGTGGCAGAGCACAAAGGCCCTCACTGAGAAAAAGGTTAGTATTCTGTTTCCTAGATCCCAAACACACTCAACTCGTTACTGGCATTTTTCTTGTGTTCTTAAATGGACTCATTTTTATATTTTAGGTGAGGCACTGCTTTGTTAGTGCTACGTGAAACCTATGATTAAGAAACTCCCAGTAAATATTTGCATTCAAAAATATGTTTCTTTTATTAGTACCTGTGATTTAAAACAAACAAACAACCGCTCACGGCCTGAGGCGTCTCTGGTGTTGGAAAAATACAAGGACGTTTACTCTTACTTGTAGTTACTGAAGGCTCTGAGCCTTAGAATTTATGAAAATTCACAAAATGCACAGAATTTATTTTGTTCTCTTTTTGAAAGAAAACTGTAATTACATTAAGCAATTCATTTCTTGGCAGAGGGAGGTCTGAGTCTTAACGCAATCAAAGGCGTTATGAGAATTTATTAGCCTTGGTTTCACAGGGAAACAACATTCATCTCTCATTGGTGATTATTCTAGTTTAGCCAATTTACTGCCAAATACAGATTTCTGAATAAAATAAGATGAGAAATGCAGAGCATAATGGGAATGAAGAATATAAGCATTTGATAAGTTTGATCTTAAGGAAAGCACATCTAGAAATTATCTTCGAGATGTTCCTTTCTGTATAAATGTTCATCACTGAAGAAATTAAAGGCATTTAATTTAATTTGCACTGTTCTGACTCTTAGAATCAGACTTAGAAGCTCCCAGAGTTGAGCCAATCAGTAGCCAGACGATCTGTATTTTCCTTCTATGAAAAATTCTATGACTTCGCTGCTTTGAGTTCCTTAAAAAAAAATCGTAAATACACAAAGCTACAGATTAATTTGAATTTCTGTTTATTAGATCTCTCCCATAACGAAAATGATAGATGCTTCCTGCAACAAATTAAACAATAGAGTGATAAACAAGAGAGTTAATAATTCTTCTGAATCCCACTCCACGAGAAAAGTAAGTTAGCACCTACTTACTCCTCCGCACTCATTCAACTACATCTGAACATAGCATACATAAATATGAATACATATGAAGCATGGCTCCACATGAGGTGGTTATGTTCCTGAGATGTTCTCCTCCAGGAAGATTACCAGGTTATAAAGCCGAACAGGGGGCCCTCAAGGAAAGTTCAAACAAAACAAAAATATCACTTTGGCTAAAAGTACAGAGACATTGTTAGAAATTTGGCAGTGTACCTACCTACCTGCCTCTACTAGCTAACTCTGTGTGTGCGTGTGTGTGTGTGTGTGAGAGAAAACTCAGCCACGCTAGGCTGATGCTGGAGCAATAAAACAAACTGGACAGCGGGGAACTTGATAGGACACTACCGCCACTCCCAAAGTATTTTCTAAGCAACAATTTGGGGGGATTTTAGCTCTACCCGTCTATGTGTAAGCAATGTAAGGCCACAGAACTTTGCTCTCAGAAATGCAGTCACGGGAAAGAAGACGATTTATGTCAAGTGGTGCTCAGTCTTTTTCTTGAAACAGGAAAGGCTTTCAAGACCGAAGGGCTTTCGATGTCTTGAGATGTCCATTCATCTTACAAGATGCAGACCCCTGGCACTCCCCTCGTCAGCACGAGGCAAAATTTAACCTCGATGTTGCCATAAGGGGTTGACAGAGCTGTGTCGAAGAGAAACGCCTTTAAACAAAAACGAATTCCACGCCAATTTAGTGGAAAATCTTACCAAACGTAAGGCTTTGTGTTATGTTTAGCAAAAGACCTTGTTTCTTTGATTTCTGCATTAGAAGTTATAATGCACGTGCCATATTTATCATTCTTTGGGTAAATAAAAAAAGCAAAAATATAGTCATTTTAAGCGAGTGTCTGGGGATAAACTAAGAGTTTATGAGCAAGAAGCTGTGAGTTTTAATTACATCAGAGAGAAAAAAACAGGTCCCATTTCCTGAGGTTTAAGGGGAAAAAATCCACTTCAAGAAGTAACATCACTAATTGGCTGCCCTGAAGTGTCAATCTCTAACCTCCGAGGGCACAGGTGAATGAAACCCCACTGTCTCCCCCAGATTACTCCCCAAGTTAATAACACAACTTGGCAAGGAGCCTGCAGGTCATCACAAATTTCTGGTCACTGGCTCATAAGTCATCTCCGAGGTCCCTGGCTTACAGCACCTTAATAATGAGTAGCAGTGAATTGTAGGCTCTTTTGACTGGCCAGCAGGGGCATAGGAAGGGGATTTGGGTGGAGGACGTATTTCACTTCGCCGGAGCCGACAAAAGTGAAAAATGGACCAGACGACCTTGGCCAGCTACAGTTTTTGTCATTGGGAACACTGAAAACTGTGCAATGGTGCCGCCCACGTCCAAGGGTTTTCTGGAACAAAACAAAGAAACTATTTTTCTTATGTTGCAATTTTATTTTTATGGATAATTTTTTCTTATTGCAAAAAAAGACTGGTTGTGGTCACTGAATAATTTAACTGGATTCATGCTTTAAGTAGTAAAAAAAAAAACAACGAGTACTCATATGGAGTCATGTTTCACGTGGTTTGGAAGGAAAAAAATAAAGATATGGGAGAGAAGAGAACCATTTGTTCAACCAAGTTTTATTCAACAGCTAACTCATGTTTGGCATTGGTCTTAGCAGTGAGGATACGGACAGAGATAACACCATGACTATTGAATTTACTCATTCACTGAAATCCTTAAAACATGTATGTACCACTTAACGCTAGGGCTTGGACAAGATGCTAGGAACATCAAACCACGTCCTAAAGCCACATTCTTCACAGTTGGAGACGGGAGTTATAAATGTGGGGGAAGACCAGACTGAATCATGGGGTGTTGGGTTTAATCTGGAATAATTACTATGAACCTCTTCATTTAGATACAGAACTTTAATTTAGACATAGGTATACACACACACACACACACACACGTGTGCGCACATGCATGCCCATCTCACATCTCCAGTGTGAGAGACCTGGGAGAACCTAGCACCAATGACATGTTAGCACCAACGAGCTCCCCATGCACCCAGCTCTCGGTTTAAAGTACCACCCACCACTAAAAGGAATCAGGGTACCTTAGAGAAAGGCTGAGTCCAGGGCTGAGGCAAGGCAGGACCTAGAACATCTTATTACACCGGAAAGTAAGACATTCTCAAAGAATGATGGAAACATGTCCAAAAAACCCAGGAGTGGTTTGTAGGGACTCTAGCAGGTCAAATCTATGATAATTCAGAAATCAAAATAACTAGTGACAGAACGAAATACAACTCCTGGAATAAAGAAAGAATCTATGAGTTCAAACTAATACAAATTAAAAGTAAAGATTTTTTTTTCAAAAAGGAAGCTGCTGCTTAGAACACAAGGCCAAGGAGTTAGTGGAAGAACGGAAGAATGGTCGCTGCAACCACGGAGTGAGGGTTTGGTGAGAATCGAGATATTTACAGTTTCAAAGGATCTCCCCACAAATTACATTTCAATTGCAAAGGAAAACCTGTCACTTTACAGTGGAGAAACCTGGTGGATATAATTTAACCAAGTAAAAAAATCAGTAATATCTGTACAAACTGGTCTCACGGGCACGGCGCACCGAGAAGGACCCTGCGTCCCTCCCAAGGCTTTCCTTCCGAAACTACAGAACCTCAATCGAATCGCGACAAACTAATCATTGGACAAACAATCTAATAATCAGACAAATGCAAATTGAGGGCTCTTCTCTAAGTAACTGACCTCTACTCTTCCAAACATGTTAAGGTCAAAAAGGAAAAAAAAAGGCTAAATAATGATTCCAGATTAAACGAGGATAATTAGGCAGGAAAGTTAAGTGGAATGTGTGATCTTGGATTGGATACTGGACTGAGAAAAAATAGCTACAAAAGGTACTATTGAGATAACAGACAAATTTGTACGAATATGGACTAGAAAACAGTTTTATATCAGAGCTGAATTTCTCGGTTTTGATAAGTGAACTGTATTTTATTGTAAGAGAATGCCCTTCTCAGGAAATAGATACTGAAGTGTTTAGGGGTTAAATGGGTACAATATTGGCAACTGATTCCTGAATGGTTCAGAAAACCATTATGCATACATAGAAAAATTTAAAACTTAGCAAGCAACTGGTAAATTTCAGTAAACCATGTATACACAGAATTTCCTTGTACTGATTCTGTAACTCTTCTTTAAGTTGGAAACTACATCAACATTTAAAAGTTGTAAACAAACAAAACAGCATAGGTCAACCCTTCATAAATGGAGTCATTCAGTTAACAGCTAAGTGTTTGCTCTTTGTCACAGGAGCAAAGAGGAGTGGATCTGAGTCCCTTGGGGCCACCCCATTCTTGTTCTATTACTCGTATGAATATGACAAGAACTTCAGTGAACATAAAAACACATCGTCCATCCACTTCAACGTTCTGACTATGAACCTCTTCATTTGGAACCTCTGCAAGCGGCATCCAAGGCAATCTGGGCGCAGGAAACAGCCGCTCCCTGGGACACCGAAGTCAAAGACTCGGGGGCGAGTCCCTCGAACGCCCTCCTTTTCCCTCGATGCCCTATCACATGCCTGCCCTCCACGGCACTGGGTCTGTCCCCCAGCTCATCTCTCTCTTTCCTGGCCCCAGCACAAAGCCCAGTGACGTCAGTGTGCGTAGGCCTGCTTCTGCCGGTTGATGGAATTTCAGGCACATTATCACTGGCTTCTCATGGGAAAAAGGCAAATGCTGCCTTTAAGTTCTGAAACAGAAAATTAAAACCAGTCAGCAGCCATACCTGGATCACTCACGAGCGGCAGCAAGGCAGCCTGGAACTATTAGTTTCATGTGGGCCGGAAGGAATCTCGGTGGAGGGGGTTTGGGCCGCGGCTCTGCTATTTGCTGCGAATTTTGAAAATTAAACCCTGACCCACTGGAAGGGGAATGTGCCTCTGCAGATCATAGGCACGTGTGGTCGGCTGCAGCCCAGGGTTTCCATGTGAGATCTAATAAAGGCCTATACATGTCAGAATAAAGTTTTCCGTTCTTCCATTGGAACTCAATAAAAAAAATAAATGACGGTGAGAGGGCTCGAAATAGTCACATCTTGGAGCTGCCAAGCTAAATAATTTAATATCTCTTTGAACAGAAAAGTCTTAGGCCCCCAGGACATATTTTTCAAAATATTAAATGTCCTGTTAGTTCAGACCCCTTGCAAGCAGCTGCATTCTTTTTCTGAAACTGGAGAGGATGGCTTGCCTCTCCTATAATTGGAGAAAAATTCCAGTCCCATGAGGTAGGAAGCCTTCAAGTCACATACCTTTAGAGCTGAAAAATTACGGGACTCTGAACAGTATGCAAACTTTGAAATAGTGAAAATATCTCCCAAAGGTGGGCAGAAGCATTCACTTTGAAATAAAAGGGAGGAAGCATTTCACACCACAGAGCGAAGGCGGTCGTTTCTTTAAACTTTCCTTCAATAGGCAGGGAAAGCACTTAGCAACCAAATTAACTGCCCGAATCAGAATGCCCTGGTGTAATGAAGACTTCAGTCCTTGGCTGAGGAAGTAGGGTGACAGGGACCTGTCTGCTGGTGCACAGTAACGATTTCCATGTGCTAATCCTGTAAAGGTTAGGGCTCATTATTCGCTAAAATATGTTGCTTTCTAAGTAGTTCAGTGTGTTGGCTCCTTCCATACATATTCTTCCTAATGAGGATAACGCAGTTTTCCACTGGTTAGAAGACTGGAGAGCGTAACTCTCGGGGCGTGTGAATATTAACTGCTTCAACCTGCCATTGCCAACGGGTCGGCCCTAACTGAGGGTGGCTCTCAAGAGGTGTCTCTCTTTCCCCTACTTTCCTTTCCACGAAAGTGAAAGAAGGGCGGAGCAGGAATGGGAGAAGCAGAAAAGAACAGGGGACCCCAGGTGAGGAGGTCACTTGCCCTCCAGGTTGGTACCCACACAGGGTCGCTCCGGAATGTTCTATGGCACAGTGGCCAGAATTCATTCACTGTTTCCAAGCTCTCTGTTTCGCTTCGTATCTAGTAGTAGCAGCTCCCTAGTTCAGGGAAAGGGGGGGTGGGTGGGCAGAGAGCCCCCTCCTTTGAAAAACCCACACCCACAGCAGACCTGAGGGCTCTCCAAGGGACCCCTGAAGCTCCCTGTCCCTAGAAGAGTGTGAAAGTGGTTCAGGCGGAATGAGGGCCTAGAATCCCTCATGCTCCAGAGAAGCCCTCCCCTCTCTGTTCCCCCAAACCCTGCTCATCGAATGTAGCCGGGTGTCCCCATTTATCTCCCTCACCCTCAGTTTTCCAAGCAGTCTTCTCGGTAGACATAATACTAACCAAACGCAGTAAAACAAAAGAGCAACGCGATAAAAGCAAAACGGGGTGCTTCTCCCAGCGGCTGCTAAAAGCGGGCCACGGAAGCCCTGTTTCATCGCCGGAACAATGCAGGGGGTGGCCCGCACGGGTCGAGCCCAAACTGTGCCCTTTAGAGAGCAGAGTTCGGGGACAGCTCTGAGACGGGGCCCGACCAGGGCATCTGCTTCTCCTCGTCAGGGCAGTGCAGGGTCATGAAAAGCAGAGTTCGTTGGTCCAGCAGCCATCCCCTGTCTGGGCTGTGGCGGGGCGTCTCCTGCACGGTCGCCGCACGGGCTCGTTGCCAACGCGCGGGTTGCCGGTCAGGGTGTCCGCATCCTGGGATGGCTGGAGCTGCAGCTTCAGGGAACAGCCACAAGTCAGGGCCTGCGCTGACTTCGGAGTCAGAACCCAGAAAACAGATTAATCAAGGCTCGGCGGAGGGCTCTGTTTTTCCACCAGATGATGGCAGAGGGCGTTCTAAAGGACAATTTACTCCCCCTCGGTCCTTATCCATTTCTGTGCTGCACCAGCCCCTATTTGGTGTGAACACACGCACTACATGCATGTATATGTTCATGCAGATGTTTATGTGTGGATATTTGTATGTTTCTCTCAAGGGCAAGGACCTTACACAACATGTTCACTCTTGCACTCCCCGAGTCTAGCACGTGCTAGGCACTCTCTTTACATTTGATCAGTATGTATGCAGGACTGTGTTAGTTAAGCTCCTCACACTAAGTAAACCAGGATTGGTTACCAGTATTTATTTGCATTGGTTGCCAGTATGCCAGTATTTATTTATGTACTTATTGCTTTTATTTTATTTTTTTAAAGGTTTTATTTCTTTATCTTTAGAGGGGAAGGGAAGGAGAGAGGGAGAGAAATATCATTGTATGGTTGCCTCTCATGCATCCCGTGCTGGGAACTGGCCTGCGACCCAGGCATGTGCCCTGACTGGGAATTGAACTGCGGTTCTTTGGTTCGCAGGCCCGCGCTCAATCCACTGAACTACACCAGCCAGGGCTATTTACTTATTGCTTTTAGGCACAGAGCGGGAGAGAGAAACACTGATTTGCTGTTCCACTTCTGGATGTATTCACTGGTTGGTTCTCGTATGCGCCCTGACCAGGGATCGAACCCTCAGCCTTGGAGTATCAGGGTGACGCTCTAACTAACAGAGCTACCTGGCCAGGGTAGATTACCAGTATTTTTTTAAGTGTGAGGGGAGTAAGAGGTTTGTGTTCGTTAATTTGGTTGGATTACTTCCCAGTGGGATCCAGGCCCTTGAAAATGGCGTTTTATTTTCGAAGTCAGAATTATCGGCGCCAAGATGAAAGACGTGCTCTTTTCAAAGGAATGTTTTCTGCTCTAGACTTGCACATGATAAGATGTGCAAAGAATGTGCGGCATGGGGATCTTCTTTTCCTAGAGGAGTTTTAAATTTTTCAGGTTGTCATGATGATTCATGTGAATGACGATTTTAGTTAAGAACTTGGACCCTTTGGCCAAGTAGAAAAAAATATATACCAAAATCCTACATTACTATTTTGTTATCGCTGACATGCCTGCCTTATTCAAAGGCTAAAAAGAAACCCAAGATGCTGTCAATCTGGAATTTTTTCCTAATGAATTTATAACTCATTCCAAACACACTGTTTTTTCCCTAGACAATTGGTTTCTAAAATATTGAATGCTTTGTTTCCAAGTTGGCTTGGGTGTATCATGCAGGAATGGAAAAGAAATTAAAATGAGAAATATCTACTTTGTTTTAAATTGAGCTGGTCATTCGTCATGAGCATTTGAAACAGGGGAAATAACTATGGAACGCGTACTGCTGTTTCTCTGAAACCACTAACGTTTTGGAAAATAAAGCTGCGGCACGCAAATGTTAGAGCACAACACAGTAACGCAGCAGGTAGAGAGTTTCCTGGGAATCACACCTCAAGTGCCCCCTGGCTGGAGACAGCGGTGTGGTGAACACCTTCCCTACAGAGAGGTCTCCTAAAACCAACTGGCGAAGGGGCTCAATGAGTCATTTGGGGCTGGGGGAGGAGACAGTCACATTCCATTAATCAGCGGTTCTTAACCTGGGAGAATACGTGAAATCCTGTGAAACTGGGTAAAGAACCATGGAACCTTTCATTCAAAAAAGTAATCGTCGTAGAACTTAGTGGACAATTTCAGGGGTTCTTTAGGCCTCTGAAGGGCATCAGAGACCTCAGGTTAAGAGGCCGTGAGGCAGGGATACAGGCCTGTGAAGGCAAGTGGGAAGGTGCTCACAGAGCCTGGCCGACAAAGGAAGAGGAGTCAGGAAATGTTAAAGGATACGACCTGGGGCAAAGTGGGAGAAAGCAGACTTAAAGGAGAAGGCAAGGACAAGGGAGACAGTGGAATAAAAAAAGTGAGAAGATTAGAAACTAAAGAGGAAAGGGGAAAAAAATAAGAGCAACCAGAGAAGTAAAGAAAGACGGAGGGAGAGTGCCTGAGGGGCAAACGGCGGCTCACACTGCCTTTGACCTTGACCGCCAGCATTTACTGAGTGTTGCCAGTGCACAAGTGATATGCTAAGCATTTTCCACGTACTTACTTAAAGTTTATACATCTTAAATGCATAAGGCCTATCCTACCCATTTCACAGCTTAAGAAACTGAGACACAGAAAGACAAATCCACTGTTCCACAGACTAGGAAGTGACAGAGCTAGGATTTAAACAGATTCCTGCCGTTTGGCCCCAAAGCCAGCCGCTGTCTTTGCAGCAAAGCCAACCTGTCTTTCTGACTCTGAGGGGTGGCTCGAGACCTCTCATGTCTGAACTTCCTCCTGAAGACAATTTCCTAAGAATGAATGTGCCCCCGGAATGCATGATCTTTCTTCACAGACGCTGCACGGGAATCTAAGTCATTCTCGTGGAGACTTGAAGTGGCCACGATCACCTTGCGAGCTTTATGGAGATACAGTGGACACACGACATCGCGAGTTACTGTTTTCATTCCGACGGAAATGGCGCTTTCCTGTATGTTTTCAATTTCTGGAAATTGCACAATTCCCCATGTCGAAATACTTCATGTGCTTTAAAAGAGTATCAGAATGTACTAGAAATACGGCCTGTGACGGTCCTCTGATGGCGGCTGGGACGACACACTGAGGGACTTCGTTGCATAGCTTCCCAGAATGATCCGCCCGTCGGGCTGGCTGCCAGCTGTCTCACTTTTGCTATTTTTAACAATACTGTTTTGTTAAAGCTGCCTTCCCAAATCACAAAGAGTTTTTTAGCTACATTGATCTTGAAAGGTTTATGTTGTACAGATTTGGTCTACTGCAGCTCGGTATGGTTTTGATTTAGAGGGCAGTTTTGGTATGCCTACCAGGTTTACAAGGAACTCCATTCTTCTCCCAGGCTCAGTAATTGGTATTTTTCACGTGGCTGCCAAGCAAAAAGCAGGACGCAGGCTTCAAAGCTGGGGTGCCCCTGACAATGTGTTTCTCTTTTACAAGTGAATGGCTAAAATCATCTTGTCACAGGTGTGGCACATAATATACAGAACAGATTCCTGAATTTTAAAGTGCATTAAATTGAGCTTATAAAAATACAAATCAATTACACGATTTTAGTCGCAGAACTAGAGGAAGCATCCAGAGAAAACAATATTAGCATGAGGAACCAAAAGTAGCATCATTTGTTAATTTGCAGTACGTATGCCTTCCCTGTCCAGGCTGACACGTGGAACACATAGAGTTAACATCTTTCAAAGCAGAAAAGATACAAAAGAAGCATTCCAAAAATGTGACCTTTTGCCTTCTTTGTGATTGGTATCCTACAAGGATTCAAGGGTAGGGGGTAGAGAGACAAATAAATCCTCGGAAATATAGTTCATAGGAAGTTAGCATAAAAACACTATTTAAATATTCTTATCATCCCCTC
>PVKM010013464.1:0-30260 GCA_004027735.1 Carollia perspicillata
AAATTCTTTTTTTAAGTTTCAATGCATTTTATTTTTAGACAAGCTAATGACACATTTTTCTTTTTTACTTTTTTTAACATTTTAAAATTGTTATTCAAGTACAGTTTTCTGCCTTTCCCCCCACCAGCCCTGCCCACCTCCCTCCCCTGTTTCCACCCACACCTTGTTATTGAGCATGTGTCCTTTATAATTGTTCCTTTGAACCCTTCATCCTTTCCCCCTATAATCCCCTCCCCTATCCCCTCTAGTCACTGTCAGCCTATTCTTAATTTCAGTGTCTTTGGTTATATTTTGCCTGCTTGTTCATGTTGTTAATTAGGTTCCTGTTAAAGGCGAGATCATGTGGTGTTTTTCTTTCACCAACTGGCTTATTTTGCTTAGCATAATGTTTTCCAGTGCCATCCGTGCTGTCGCAAAGGGTAGGAGCTCCTTCTTCCTTTCTGCTACATAGAATTCCATTGTGAAAATGTACTACAGTTTTTTGATCCATTTATTTACTGATGGGCACTTAGGTTGCTTCCAGCACTTGGCTATTGTAAATTGTGCTGCTATGGACATTGGGGTGTATAGATTCTTTTGGATTGATGTTTCTTAGGATGTAATCCCAGCAGTGGAATTGCCAAGTCAAAAGGCAGTTCCATTTTTAGTTTTCTGAGAAAATTTCATACTGTTTTCCAGAGTGGTTGCACCAGTCTGCAATCCCACCAACAGTGCACTAGGGTTTCCTTTTCTCTACAACCTCTCCAACACTTGTTGTTTGTTGCTTTGTTTATGATGGCCATTCTGACCAGTGTGAGGTGGTATCTCATTGTGGCTTTAATTTGCATCTTTCTGTTACTAGGGATACCGTGTATCTTTTCATATGTCTCTGGACCCTCTGTATGTCCTCCTTGGAGAAGTGTCCGTTTAGTCCTTTGCCCATGTTTTAATGGGTTGCTTGTCTTCTTAGAGTGGAGTCATGTGAATTCTTTGTATATTTTGGAGATCAAACCCTTGTCTGAGGTATCATTGGCAAATATGTTTTCTCATACAGTTGGTCCTCTTTTCATTTTAATGCTTTTTCTTTAGCCATGCAGAAGCTTTTTATTTTTATGAGGTCCCATTTGTTTATTTTTTTTCTTTATGTCCCTTGCTCTAGGGGACATATCAGTGAAAATATTGCTGCGTGGAATATCTAAGATTTTCCTGTGTATGTTCTCCTCTAGGACTTTAATGGTGTCATGACTTACATTTAAATATTTTATCCACGTTGAATTTATTTTTGTGTCTGGTGTAAGTTGGTGCTCAAGTTTCATTGTTTTGCACGTAGCTGTCCAGATCTCCCAACACCATTTGTTGAAGAGGCTATTTTTACTCCATTTTATGCTTCTTCTGCCTTTGCCAAATATTAATTAACTGAAGAGACTTGGGTTTGTTTCTGGGCTCTCTGTTCTGTTCCATTGGTCTGTGTGTCTGTTTTTATGCCAGTTCCAGGCTGTTTTGATTACAGCAGCCTTGTAATACAGTTTGGTATCAGGTATTGTGATCGCTCCTACTTTGCTCTTCTTTCTCAAAATTGCTGCAGCTATTTGTGGTTGTTTATGGTTCCATATAAACTTTTGAAGTGTTTGTTCTATGTCTGTGAAATATGCCATTGGTACTTTGATAGGTATTGCATTGAATCTGTATATTGCTTTGGGTAATATGGACATTTTGATTATGTCAATTCTTCTGATTCATGAACATGGTATATGTTTCCATTTGTTTGTGTCTTCCTTAATTCCTTTCTTCAGTGTTGTGTAGTTTTCTGAGTACAGGTGTTTTACCTCCTTGGTTAGGTTTATTCCTAGGTATTTTATTTTTCTTGTTGCTATATCAAATGAATTTTTTTCCTGACTTCTGCTTATAATGTTTCATTGTTGGTATACAAAAGTGCCTTTGATTTCTGAATATTGACTTTGTATCCCCTGTTTTGCCTAATTCATCTATTAGGTTGAGCAGTTTTTTTTGGAGTCTATAGGATTTTCTATGTATATTAGCATGTCATCTGCAAACAATAACAGTTTTATTTCCTCTTTTCTAATTTGGATGCCTTTTATTTCCTTTTCTTTTTTTAATTATATTTTATTGATTATGCTCTTACAGTTGTCCCATTTCTCCCTTCATTCCCTTCCACCCTGCACACCCTCTCCCACCCACATTCCCCCCCTTTAGTCCATGTCCATGTGTCATTGGTTCTTTAGCTCCTACATTTACCATACTATTCTTGCCCTCCCCCTATTTTCTACCTACCATGTATGCTACTTATTCTCTGTACCTTTCCCCCCTCTCTCCTCCTCCCACTCCCCTGTTGCTAACCCTCCATGTGATCTCCATTTCTGTGGTTCTGTTCCTGTTCTAGTTGTTTGCTTAGTTTGCTTGTTTTTGTTTTAGGCGCGGTTGTTAATAACTGTGAGTTTGCTGACTTTTTAGTGTTCATATTTTTTATCTTCTTTTTCTTAGATAAGTCCCTTTAACATTTCATATAATAAGGGCTTGGTGATGATGAACTCCTTGAACTTGACCTTATCTGAGAAGTGCTTTGTCTGCCCTTTCATTCTCAATGAAAACTTTGCTGGATAGAGCAATCTTGGATGTAAGTCTTTGCCTTTCATGACTTGGAAGACTTCTTTCCAGCCCCTTCTTGCCTGCAGGGTCTCTTTTGAGAAATCAGCTGTTAGCCTTATGGGCACTCCTCTATAGATAATTGTCTCCTTTTCTCTTGTTGCTTTTAAGATTCTCTTGTTATCTTTAGTCTAGAGTAATGTGATTATGATGTGCCTTGGTGTGTTCCTCCTTGGGTCCAACTTCTTTGGGACTCTCTGAGCTTCCAGGACTTCCTGGAAGTTGATTTTCTCTGCCAGATTGGGGAAGTTCTCCTTTATTATTTATTCAAATAAGTTTTCCACTTGTTTCTCTTCTTCTTCCCCTTCTGGTACCCCTATGATTCAGATGTTGGAACTTTTAAAGATGTCCTGGAGGTTCCTAAGCCTCTCCTCATTTTTTTTGAATTCTTATTTCTTCATTCTTTTCTATTTGGTTGTTTCTTTCTTCCTTCTGGTCCACTCCATTGAATTGAGTCCCAGTTTTCTTCCCATCACTATTGGTTCCCTATGCATTTTCCTTCGTTTCACTTAGCATCACCTTCATTTGTTCATCTAATTTGCGACCAAAATCAACCAATTCTGTGAGCTTCCTGATCACCAGTGCTTTGAACTGTGCATCTGATAGGTTGGCTATCTCTTGATCACTTAGTTGTATTAGCTCTGGAGCTTTTTTCTATTCTTTTGCTTGGGCCATTTTTTTTTTTTGTCTCATCACATCTGTTACATATGAGGGGTGGAGCCTTAGGTGTTCGGCAAGGTTGGGCAACCCAGTCACTGGGTTTTGATGCTGTATGTGGGGTCGGGGTCTGAGAGGGATCAATGGTGCTTGTTCCACATTCTGTGGGATCCCAGACCCCTCCACACATTCCACCAAGCAAACTGGGCCCTTCTGGCACTGATTCCCAGTGGGTGGATTTGTGTATGTTCTAGGACCTGGTGGGTCTTTCCAATGAACTCTCCTGTGAGGCTGGGGGTCAATCCTTGCACCTCAGCTCCCACAAGTGTTTTCAATCAGTGTTTTCAGGCTTTATTTCCTGGTGCTGGGGCCCTGGGTTGCAAGGTCTATCTTGCTCTCCAGTTATCTGCATGCGAATGTGGGACCACCCAGTCAGTCGCCTTGTGCACTGTGCCCTGCTTCACAATCGCCAGACACCGCCTGCATGCCAGAGGTGCTTTTCACACCTGGTGCCTCTGCTTTTTGTGCCGTGACCCATCTCTTTTTGGCCCATCTCTTTTTGGCCGCCATCTCTTTTTGACTCCGCCCCGCTTACTGGTCTGGATGGATGTGTCTATTTTATCTCAGTTGTCCAACTTCCTTACAGTTCAATTTTCTGTAAGTTTTGGTTTTTATTTTGTTTCTAAATTATTGTTGTTCTTATTTTGGTTGTGTGAGGAGGCACAGTGTGTCTACCTATGCCTCCATCTTGGCCAGAAGTCCTTATTTCCTTTTCTTGTCTGATTGCTGTGGCTAGGATTTCCAATACTATGTTGAATAGAAGTGATGAAAGTGGATATCCTTGTCTTGTTCCTAATCTTACTGGGAGTATGATATTGGCTGTGGGCCTTTCATATATGGCCTTTATTATATTGAGGAATGCTCCCTCTATTCCCACTTTGCTGAGTGCTCTTATCATAAATGGGTGCTGTACCTTATCAAATGCTTTTTCCACATCTATTCATATGACCATGTGATTTTTGTCTTTGTTTTGTTTATGTGATGTATTGCGTTTATTGGTTTGTGAATATTGTACTATCCTTGCATCCCTGGGATGAATCCCACTTGGTCATGGTGTATGATCTTTTTAATGTATTGCTGGATGTGGTTTGCCAATATTTTGTCGAGGATTTTAGCATCTGTGTTCATCAGTGATATTGGCCTGAAGTTTTTTTCTTCGTTGTGTCTGTATCTGGTTTTGGGGTTAGGTGATGCTGGCTTCATAAAAAGAGCTTGGGAGTTTTCCATCACTTTGGATTTTTTGGAATAGTCTGTGAAGGATAGGGGTTAGCTCTTCCTTAAATGCCTTGTAGAATTCTCCTGTGAAACCATCTGGTCCAGGGCTTTCGTGTGTTGGGCATGTCTTGATTACTGCTTCAATTTTGTCAGCTCTTATTGGTGTGTTCAGGCTTTCTGTTTCTTCTTCATTGAATTTCAGAAGATTATATTTTTCTAGAAATTTGAGCATTTCATCCAGGTTTTCAAATTTCTTGGCATATAGTTCTTTGTAGTAATTTATTACAATCCTTTGTATTTCTGTGGTGTCAGTTGTCATCTCTCCTCTTTCATTTCTGATTGTGTTTATTTGGGTCCTCTTTTTTTCTTGATGAGCCTGCTTAAAGGCTTGTCAATTTTGTTTATCTTTTTAAAGAACCAGCTTCTGGATTTAGTGATGCTTAGAATTGTGCTTTTAGTCTCTATATGTCATTTAATTCTGCTCTGATCTTGATTATTTCCTTCCTTCTACTTGCTCTGGGCTGTCTTTCTTGTTTTTTGAGTTCTTATAGGTGTAGGGTTAGGTTGTTTATTTGAAGTGTTTCTGGGTTTTTTTGTTTGTTTGTTTTTGTTTGTTTTTGTTTTTTTTAGGCAGGCCTGTATTACTATGAACTTCCCTCTCAGGACTGCCTTTGCTGTGTACCATAAGTTTTGGGTTGTTGTGAGTTCATTTTCATTTGTTTCCAAAAACTTTTTGATTTCTCCTTGATCTCATTTTGACCCATTCATTGTTTAATAGCATGCTATTCAATCTCCATGATTTTGAGTGTTTTGGGTTTTTTTTTCCTTGAGGTTAGTTTCTGGTTGCAGTCCCTTATGGTCAGAGAAAATGCTTGATATGATTTCAATTTCCTTGAATTTGTTGAGGCTTGTTTTGTGTCCTGTTATGTGGTCTATCTGAAAATGTTCCATGTGCATTTGAAAAGAATGTGTATTCTGCTTCTTTGGGGTGAAAGGCTCTATATATATCAGTTAAGTTCATTTGATCTAGGACATTGTTCATTGTTCAATGCTGCAATATCTTTGTTGATATTTTGTTTGGAAGATCTATCCATTTTTGACAATGGGGTGTTGAAATCCCCTACTATAATTGTGTTGCTATCAATATGTTTCTTGAAGTCCTCCAAGATTTTCTTATGTATTCTGTTGCTCCTATGTTGGGCGCACATATATTTACAATGTTTATGTCTTCTTGGTTGATTTTTCCCTTGAGTATTATGAAGTGACCTTCTGGGTATCTTTGTATGGCCCTTTTTTTGAAGTTTATTTTGTATGATAAGAATATTGCTACCTCAGCTTTTTTTTCCTGTTCATTTGCTTGGAATATTTGTTTCCAGTCCTTCACTTTCAGTCTGTGTAGGTCTTTTGTCCAGTGGTGGGTCTCTTATAGGCTGCATATGTGTGGGTCATGCTTTCTTATCCATTCAACTATTCTGTGTCTTTTGATTAGAGCATTTAATATATTTACATTTAAGATTATTGTTGATAGGTACTTATTCATCACCACTTTTTCATACCTGTGTTCCTCTCTCTCTCACTCTTTTCCTTCCTTTCCTTAAGGCAGTCCCTTTAGCATTTCTTGCAGAGCTGGCTTGGTGGAGGTGTATTCTTTTAGACTACTTTTGTCTGGGGAGCTCTTTATTTGGCCTTCCATCTTAATTGAGAGCCTTGCTGGGTACAGTAGCCTAGGTTGCAGGCCTCTGGTTCTCACTATTTAAAATATTTCTTGCCATTCACTTCTGGCTTGGAGCATTTCCATTGAGAAGTCAGCTGCTAGCCTTATTGGGGTTCCCTTGTATGTTACTTCCTGTTTCTCCCTTGCTACCTTTAAGATTCTCTCTTTGTCTTGGAATTTTGCCATTTTAATTATGATGTGTCTTGAAGTGGGCCTCTTTGGGTTCCTCTTGATTGGGACTCTCTGTGTTTCCTGAATTTGTGTGACTTTTTCTCTCTTCAAATTAGGGAAGTTTTCCATCATTACTTTTTCAAACAGGTTTTCTATCCCTTGCTCTTCTTCTTCTTGTTCTGGTATCCCTATTATACAGATATTATTACATTTCATGTTATCCTGAATTTCCCTTAACTCCTCTTCATTCTTTCTGAGCATCTTATCCTTTTCTTGCTCTTTCTGGGTGTTTTTTTCTACCTTGTCCTCCAGTGCACTGATCCAATTCTCTGCTTCATGTAGCCTGCTTTTAATTCCTTCTACTGTGTTCTTCAGTTCAGAAATTATATTTTTCATTTTCTCTTGGCCTTTGTTGATAGTTTCTATTTCCTTTTTCATGTTGATGTAGTTTGCAGTGAGTTCATTGTAGTTTCCCTATAGTTTTTGGTAATTCTCTGTTAGCTCATTGAGCTTCCTGATAACCACCACTTTGAAGTCAATATCTGATAGTTAACTTGCCTCTATTTCATTTAGTATTCTTCCTGAGTATTCCTCCTTTCCTTTTGTTTGGGGTTTGTTTCTTTGTCTTCCCTTTGTTTGTGAGACTCTTCTTGTTAGCCTCTGCTTCTTAAATTGATCTGTTCCAACTCCCTGGGTTTCTGGTGTGGACTTCTATGGTAAAAGACCTGTGGGATTCAGTGGTGCAGTTTCCTTGACCTCCTGAGCTCTCTGGTCTTGGGATGTCATTTATGTTGGCTCTGTATGTCTTTGGGTTTTGATCGTTGTTGGGGTTTTCTTTGGTGGGTCCTTCCCTCCAGTTGTTTAACTGAGGGTCACTCCACCCACCACATCTTGTATTATGTTGTGCAAGTGTGAACAGGTTGTGTTGAAGCTGATTCTTCTGTGTATACAAGGTTTTAAGGCTTCTCTCTCACTCTTGTTCAGTTGTTTGTTCTGGGTAATTTCTCCACCATTTAGTTGTATTTCCAGATTGGTCCTGGATTGAGGTTAGTGTGGCTTCCACTCCCTCCTTCACCTTCTTCTGTTGTTATCTGTTGGTGGTTCTTTTGTTGGTGGGTTTCCTCTTCCAGGAGGTTTACTGGTGTTCACAGCTCCCACTGTCTGATTTTTCAATGTTCTCTACAGTTTTTGGTCTCCAATTTTCATATATGCTGGGATACTGTTGGCTGTTCACTCTGTTCCTCAGAAGATCGGCTAGGTGTTTTACCCGTGCACGGGGAAACATGGACTCTGCTCCCATGTATCTAACCGCCATCTTCCAATTATCCATTTTTCTTAAAAATAATGCCTCTACTCCATATAAATCAAGGTCAAAATAAATGAAGAGCTCAAGATAACACCAGTCCCATCTGTCCTAGTCCTGGTGTGTGGATGAAAAGCAGCAGCCAGTTATGATGACAGGTGATAGGTCCAAATTGCCAAATTTGTTAATATTTTTCCATTTCTAAACCATCCTTAAAGAAAACCATATATGGGGTCACACCATCTTCATGGTAGTCCAGCAGAGCAACCATGCCATCTGGGTTCAGGTTTTCACCAATAAAGAACTGGTAGTTTTTAAAACTAGCGAAGATGTACTTGATTTGTTGATTTGTTCTGCAGCCCCTGTCATAAACGGCTTCTTATTCTATCTGGTCTCTGTTCAAGTTTCCCTTTGATTGATTTCATGTAATCTTTGATGTATTTCTTGTAGGCCTTTTTTGTGAAGCTGGTTTCCTGCAAATGATGGTTCATGACAATATCAACACCAGTGATTACCGTGCTTTCAGTTCCTTCACCCTCCGGGCCTTCGGCGGAGGCATTTCCACCAATAAGCGAGTCATCAATGTTACCCTCTGTCTTACTGACCATCTTCTCCTCCACCTCCAAACACAGACCATCTGTGACCTATGGATCTTGTAGATATCAGAGAACATCTCATCATGACTGATGAGGTCCTGATAGATGATCATGATGGCTGCTGGTAGAAAACAACAGCCTCACTGGCTGAATGACAGCCCCACTAGCAAATGTGGTGCAGACTGAATGGCATTCTAGGGGAGGGAGTAGTGGGTGGAGGGGGGAGTGAATCCTTTTTTAAAAAAATGATTTTACTTATTTACTTTTAGATGAAGGGGAAAGGAGGGAGCAAGAGAAGGAGATAAACATCAATGTGCAGTTGCCTCTCACATGCCCCCTACTGGGGACCTGGCCCACCACCCAGGCATGTGCCCTGACTGGGAATTGAACCAGAGATCCTTGGGTCGCAGGCCAGTGCTCAGTCCACTGAGCCACACCAGCCAGGGCTGAACTCTTTTTTCTTCCTGCTGTTTTGGTTGAATGCTTATTTCTTTCATATGTTCCAAATAGTTGTTGTGAATTCAGGCTTGATCCCCTCCACTGTTGACTCCCTGTAGATTTTTCTTTATTTCACTTAGTGTAACTTTTATTTCTTCCTGGGTCTTTTTTATTTTGTTGCCATACTCAGTGAGTTCTTTGAGCATCCTGACCACCAGTATTTTTAACTCTGCATGTGATAGGTGAGTTATCTGTTTTGTTTAGTTCTTTTTCCATTTTTTTTTCCTGTTCTTTCATTTGGACCATATTTCTTTGACTCCTCAGTTTGCCATTGTAGGGTAAGTGGGAGCAGTCTGGCTTCCTCACCCAGGTGTCCAGGTAACTAAGGGAAACAGTGTTCCCATAGCCTCGGAAGGGTCTGATAAATAGTGTTCTCATAGTCCTGAGGCTGAATCTGATAAACTGTTCCCATAACATGAAATGGGCTCATGCACAGAATTATTCTGTTATAGACTTTTCTGGCTTTTTGACAGCTTTATTTCTTCTAGTATTTAAAAGAAGCTAGGGACTCCCTGCTGAGTGCCATGATGGGTACCACGCTGGGGAACAAGGGCCACAATGTGTGCCACACAGAGGCATGCAGGGGGACACGTGGCTTCCAGCGTGTGTGGCTCATCCACCCCAGATAAAGGCATGCCACTCTCCCAATGGCTCCGTGACTATTCTTCCATCTGTGCAAATACCACAAACCTCTCAGGCCTTGAACAGTAGGAACACAGGCAGCCTCCCTGTGTTTGTTTCTGTGTATTAGGTAGAGTTGCTTTGACTCCCTGTCTTAGTAGCATGGCCTCTTATAGAAAAGATACCTGTAAATTGTGTGGAGTGGAGCCTTAGGTAATCACCAGGGTTGGGCAACAAACTTCACCACTTTGTGGCTTTGTGTGGGAGGAGGGCTCAGAGGTAGGACCATGCCACTTCCTGGCTTCTGAAGGTTTTTCCTGCACTTGTCCTGTGCAACTGGCACCCTTCTAGCTGTTGCTCTGGTGCTGAATCCAAGAGTGGTGGGCCTGCATATATTTGAATTTCCTGGGGGCCCTTTAAGTGGAGTCTTCTGAAAATCTGGCAGTTTCTTCCACTGCCCCAACTCCCCCTGGATTTTATAGTCAGAAGTTATGGGGATTTATCTCCCTGGCACTGGTACCGTGGGCCATGTGGTCTGGCCTGGGGCTGACATCCCTTGCTTCCAGGGTATCCCTTCCCATTTTTATCCACCAAACATGAATGTATGAGTTCCCATTCAGCCTCTGCTTCTCCATGCCACACTGTATCTCTGCAGCTCTTTGCCCCTTCTGCATCTCTGCCCTTCCTATCCATCTGGATGAAAGTGGTTTCTTTAAATCCTTGGTTATCTGATTTCCATATAGCTCAATGTTCTGATGGTTCTGGGCATTATTTGTTCTGAGGTCTGTTTGTAATTCTTTCTGTGGCTGCATAAGGAGTCAAAGCATGTTTACCTATGCCTCCATCTTGACTGGGAGTCTGAAAATATACTTTTTTAAGAAAAATGAAACTATGATACAAATAGAATGAAGATTGTTTGTTGTTGTTCGACACAGTATCAAAGGCTGCTCATCATCACATTGGAAAATCATATTTAAGTGCCATCTAAGATACGATGTAAAATTTTAATGATGTATAACACATAAAGAAATGTGCCTATCCTACAAGTGTTCAGTTAGACAAATTTTCAGGAAGTGACAACATCACCTATTGAAACTAGCACTCGAGTCAAGAAACAATATTATTGGCCCTCTAGCAGCCTTGTATCCCATTGTAATCACTCTTCCTCTCTCCACACCAAAGAAGTCAAGAGCTACTCTTGACTTCCACTGCCACAAATTATTTTTGACCATTTTTAACTTTAAGCCAATGAAATCATACAGAATGCTCTCTCTTGTGTCTGACTTCTTAGATTCAATATTATGTTTGTGACAGAAACAAACTCATAGATACAGACAACAAGCTGATAGTTGCCAGGTGCGAGGAGGATTGGGGGATGGGTGAAGAGATTAAGGAATATAAATTGGTAGTTACAGAATAGTCACGGGGATGTTAGGTACAGAATAGAGGGTAGAGTCCATAATATCATAATAACTATGTGTGATGTCAGGAGATATCAGACTTATCAGGGGATCACTTTATAAATTATGTAAGTGTCTAATCACTATGTTGTACTAATATAATGTTGAAACTACTATAATGTTGAATGTCATCTGTAGTTGAAAAATAATAATGGGCATCTGCCTAGGTAAATAGACATAATTCACGAGTCTATTTTAATTAATTGCTTTAATTTACTAAATTATTACTACATTGATGGACATTTGGGTTGTTTTCAGTTGTATGATGTTACAAATATTTCAGGGGTTAGCATACTTCCACATATGTCTGCACACCTGTCTTACCTTAGTTTTAGCCGTGGAAATTTAGGGAAGTCTAGGACAGGGCTACTATTTTATACACCGGCAACAATGTCCTCTTTTGCTACATTATTGATAACACCACATATAAGCATCCTTTTTTAAAAAAATATTTATTTATTTATTTATTTAAAGATTTTATTTTTAGATAGGAAGGAGGGAGAAATAAAGAGAGAGAAATATTGATGTGTGGGAGAGACATTGACTGGTTGCTTCTTGCACACCTCCAACCAGGGACCTGGTCCACAACCCAGACATATGCTCTGACCAGGAATCAAACCAGTGACCCTTTGGTTCACAGGCTGGTGCTGAATCCACTGAGGCACACCAGCCAGGGCTTATTCAACAATATGTATACAAATTAAGAGAAACTAGATTCTGGGCAGACAGGAACAATAGATATCTGCTACATAAACGATGTCAAAGAGGAAGTAGAAAGTACAGAAAGAGATCCACTCACAGCTTGAAGTTCCCTTCGAGAACATTGCTCAAATGGGTTATGTGGTAAAGCAACACAGGACCTATGTTATCAGCATATTTTGTTCCTTGGCCACAATGATTGGTCCTGGGATGGACATGAGACCAAGCTGGGAGGATGAAAGACAGGCCCATGATTTTCCAGAACTACTGGCATAAGAGGCTCTTTGGCTACCGAGTTTGTGGAATACCAGCCTAGAACTGTAAATGGTCATTTTCGTCTACCAAATGAAGAGTCTACCTGAGAATCAAATCAACACAGAAAAAAACAGGGCCAGGAAATACAGAGAAATTGACTCCTTGTGGCTTTTTCAAACAAACACTGGATCCAGCAGTGCTTGAAGCTAACACTCCCCAGAGAATGTCAGCCAGAAAAGCCAATAAATTCATCTTTCCTGCAAAACCAATATGGAAACAAAATGTTGAAGATTTCTTCCTAGAAAAGGAAAAATATACAATTAGAAAAATTCTACTCTTAGGAATGGAATCATTTTTAAAAAGATTTTATTTATTTATTAATTTTTAGAGGAGGAGGGAGGGAGAAAGAGAGGGAAAGAAACATCAATGTGTGGTTGCCTCTCACACACCTCCTACTGGGGACCTGGCCTGCAAACCAGGCATGTGCCCTGAGTGGGAATCAAACCAGCAACCCTTTGGTCCACAGGCCAGCACTCATTCCACTGAGTCACACCAGCCAGAGCAGAATGGAATCATTTTTTAATTAAATGGAAATTATTTGATTCAAGTGCTATGGTGTAAACCTATTTGAGGTCTATAGTAATGAAAATAATATGTGGACAAGAATTTGAACAGTTTTGATATTTATTATTTTTATTATTATTACTATTATTATTATTATTATTATTCCTCACCTGAGGACGTTTTCTCATTGGTTTTTAGAGACAGACAGGAAGGGAGATAGAGAAACATTAATGCAAGAGAGAAGCATCAATTGGTTGCCTCCAGTATGTACCTGCACAGGGGACCAAACACATAACCTAGGTATGCACCCTGATCCAGAATCAAATCCGCAACTCTTCAGTTAAGGGATGACACTCCAGCCAATTGAGCCACACTGGCCAGGGCAGTTTGGATGATATTATTAATAAAGTAGGAGTGGAGATCCCCTAAAGAAAGATTTTGTCTGTCCTCCGTGGAAACAGATCTCTCAGTTATCTTTTTCTGCTATTCAATATAAAGAGTAAAATTTATCTTGCTCTGCTGCTTTACTATGGAGCCTGTTTATAAAATCACCTTTATTGAAGTACTGGGGTATTGAGGTAATGTACCACAAATGTACTCATCTTAATTGTAAATTTTAATGATCTTTGACAAATCTATACACCCATGTAACTACCACCACACTCATGATGTGGAACATTTTATCACCTCCTCAAAAAACATTCCCCCATGGCCTTTTACAGTCAATTCCCTTTGCATGGCCCCAGACAACTGCTGATCTGCTCACCATAGATTAACTTCACCTATTTTAGAATTTCTGTAAGTGAAATCACACAATACATATTCTTTTGTGTCTAGCTTGGTTTGATAGTCTATTTTATTTTATAAAGTCTATTTATGTTTACATGTGTGTCATAGTTTATACATCATATTTTAGATAACTGGAAAATAATAAAACAAGTAGGATACAACAATAGTCCATAAATTCCTCTTATTATTAGCTATTTCAGATGTAGTTAAACTCTAAATAAACTGAGTTTTTAATATATCTTTTTTTATTTCTGAAAAAGCATTAAAACCCTCAGAATAACTTTTCATTATTAAAATGTCTTTTACGATTCATTGTATCCCTTTGGAGAAGTTTTGTTTCTAAAGCTGACTCAAGGAGGAGCCTTGTTTATACTTTGACACCAGCTTGAATCCTTTTTTTTGGTCACTAACACACATATCCCCATGTCTTTCCTGAAAAAGTCCAGTCCCTTTGTGTCTTTCAGAGCTCATTTAACAAGCTCATCCCAGACTGGAATGAAAAGGACCACTGAAACGTTATGTCCTGCAGGTGTAGGAAAAGAGTGTTGAGAAGCCTGTTATACCAGATGTCCCCTCAGCTCAAACGGTAGAGAATCCATTTCCATGGGGTCCAAGTCTCCTGCTACCTGATCGTAGATTCTTTTTGGATTCTCATATTCATCCTCAGGCCAGTGGAGGTCACGGGGGCCCTGACAAACAAAGGTGGAGTTAGAACCATAAAGAGATGACCCATGAGTCATCTTTGCAGCTGTGGGGTATACATACTTCCCAGAGAAAAAAGTTTTACCATAAAATTATGGGGGTAAATTCCAACATATGAAAAGAAGAGAGACTTCTGGCCAAGATGGAGGCGTAGGTAGATACACTTTGCCTCCTTGCAAAACCAAAAGAAAAACAACAAATTTAAAAACAAAAAATAACCACAACTGCCAGAAAATCAAACTGTATGGAAGTCCAACAACCAAGGAGTTAAAGAAGAACTATTCACCCCAAGACTGGTAGGAGGGGTGGAGACGGGCAGCCAGGGCAGAGAGTACTCTCAGCAAGTTAGTGGCTAGAGGACTGGCTGGGTAAGGTGGCAGCAGGTGGATGGGGTGGTCCCACATTTGTGTGCGAATAAACCAGAGGAACAACTGGGGAGCAAGACAGACTGTGCAACCCAGGGTTCCAGTGCAGGGAAATAAAGCCTTAAAACCTCTGACTGTAAAAACTATGGGGGTTGAGGCAGCAGGAGAAACTCCCAGTTTCACAGAAGGGTTCATTGGAGAGACCCACAGGGTCCTAGAATGTACACAAACCTACCCACCCAGAAATCAGCACCAGCAGAGCCCAACTTGCTTGTGGGTAGCAAGGGAAGTGACTAAAAACCAGCCAAGAGCCAAGCAAGTGTCATTGTTCCCTCTCAGACCCCTCCCCCACATACAGCATCATAATGAAGCCAAAGTGGGTTGCCCCACCCTGGCAAATACCTAAATCTTTGCCCCTTATAATGTAACAGGTACATTGAGACACAAATATATATATATATATATATCTCCCAAATGAAAGAACAGATCAAAGTTCCAAAAATAGAACTATGTGACAAAGAAATAGCCAATCTATCAGATGCATAGTTCAAAAACTGGTAATCAGGATGCTCACAGAGATGGTTGAGTATGGTCACAAAATAGAGGAAGAAGTGAAGGCTATGCAAAGTGAAATAGGGAAAATGTACAGTGGACCAACAGTGATGAGAAGGAAACTGGGACTCAAATCAATGGAGTGGACCAGAAGGAAGAAATAAATAGTCAACCAGAACAGGATGAAGAATCAAGAATTCAAAACAATGAGGAGAGGCTTAGGAACCTCAGGGACAACTTTAAACATTCCAACATCTGAATCATAGGGGTGCCAGAAGGAGACGAGGAAGAGCAAGAAATGGAAAACTTATTTGAAAAAATAATGAAGGAGAACTTCTCCAATGTAACAAAGGAAATAGACTTCCAGGAAGTCAAGGAAGCTCAGTGAGTCACAAAGAAGTTGAGCCCAAGGAAGCACACACCAAGGAACACCTCAATTTTTACCCAACACTACGCAAGATTAAAGATAAGGAAAGAATCTTAAAAGCAGCAAGAGAAAAGGAGACAGTTGCCCACAAAGGAGTTCCCAGAAGACTATCAGTTGATTTCTCAAAAGAAGGCAAGAAGGGGCTGGAAAGAAGTATTCAAAGTCATGAAAAGCAAGGACCTACATGCAAGATTACTCTATCCAGCAAAGCTATCATTTAGAATAGAAGGGCAGGTAAAGTGCTTCCCAGATAAGGTCAAGTTAAAGGAGTTCATCACCAAGACTTTATTATATGAAATGTTAAGGGACTTACCTAAGAAAAAAAGAAGATAAAAAATATGAACAGTAAAATGATAAACTCAAAACTATCAACATCTGCACTTAAAAAAAAAAAAAAAACAGAAACAAAACCAAAAACAAACTAAGCAGACAACTAGAACAGGAACAGATTCACAGAGATGGAGATCACATGGAGGGTTATCAGTGATAACAAATGGAAATCACATGAAGGAGGGGGAAGGAGAACAGGGGGAAAAGGTACAGGGAATAAGAAGCATAAATGGTAGGTACAAATTAGACAGGGGAAGGTTAAGAGTAGTAATGGGAAATGGAGAAGCCAAAGAAGTTACATGTATGATCCATGGACATGAACTACTGTGGGGGAATACTGGTGGAAGAGTGGGGTGCAAGGTGGAAGGGAATAAAGGAGAAGAAAAAGTGGGACAACTATAATAGCACAATCAATAAAATATATTTTATGAAAGAAGGGAGTGATTATAATGGACTCTTATCACAAACCCCCATGTACCCATTACTTAGCTTCAATAATACCAACCCTCAGTCAATCTTGATTTATCTATATCTTTATATTCTCATCCTCTATCCATACCAACTGGATTATTTTTAAGCAAGCTCAAGAAATCTCATGAATTTCTATCAGAAAAAGAATTTAAATGTCAGATATATGAAACTTTTAAAAGTCCATGATGCCAGCTATGGGAATTGTGGGATGTGAGTCATGATTCTTTTAGTCCTATGAATCACAAAACATTTCCTTATCAAAAGAGAAAAGAAAAAAATCCATGTAGGATGGTCCTTACTGGGGATGTGTCTTGCACTAAGTTTGGGAGAAAATGGTTGTTTTGGGTCAGGAAATTTTACAGCAGATTTGCCATGGCCAAATATGGCCTGCAGACTGTTTTGTACTGTCCAAAACATGAGAATGGTTTTACATTTTTTTATTGCAAGGAAAGTGTCAAAAGAATAATAATATTTATAATATATGAAATTCAAATTTCAGCATTCAAAAAAAAGTTTTATTGAAATTTAGCCACATTCGTCTGCCTATGTACTGTCTATGGCTGCTTTTACATTACAATGATAAACTTTAGTAGTTTTGAGGACAGTATATCCTGCAAAATATTTACTAGAAAGCCCAAACTATCAACTATCTGGTTCTTTACAGAAAAAGTGGGTGGTATGTATCTGTGCTTTAAAGTGCACATGTGGTTCAGCACCATGGACAACATTTTATGCTCCTTAGGTCCACCCTGATAGGGAGAACAGTGACCCATCTGGCACAATGTTAGAGATGGAAATCTTTGGACCAGGGATGCCAGCATTAGCCAAGGCTACACCAAAAGTCATATGTGCTGCCCCACTTTCCTTACTGTGGGGCAGTTGCTGTGGGTTAGTTGATGATCAAAGTACTTGTCTATTGTTTTTACCTATCCTGCTACTATGTTCATTTCTCTCTGGGCTCTCTGAACCTCTCCCACTCTCAATCCAGTGGATTGAGTGGGGCTGGACCTTACTCCCTGATGCCATAAGTGGGCAGTAATCCAGAGCTGTCTAATTAGCATATTCCATTCCCTGCCTCAGCAGTTTAGTGATGAGTGTGTGACCTGAGCTACATCAGTGTCAGCATTGGGACTTTGGAACTATTGGAAAAGAGGCATTCTCTTTCTTTGAACATTCCCAACTAATAGGATACAAACCTGGATTTTTTGGGGACATCTTTAAGGAGGAAATTCTTCATCCAGTTGTGTGGGCCTGAAGACAATTCTACACTTTGACTTTTCAATTGAATAAGCCAAAATATGATCTCTGTGTAGTGGAGGTGGCAAACTATCTAACAAAAATGCATACCTTTTTTTTCTTCCACAGTAATCTAACTGTAGTGAGGCATATAGCTCCCAAACTAGACTAACATTTCTCAGCCTCCTTTGCAGTTAGATGTGGCCATGTGACCATGTTTTCACCAGGGAAGTGAGTAGAGGGTGTAATTTCTGGGCCTGAACCATAAAGCAGGATTGTGCTTGCATTACTCTCTTTTTACCCCTTCCATTGGTTGAAACCCCAGTGAAATGGCCCATCTCTGCAAACTTGGACAATGTGCTAGGGGATAGCAGAGAACTACAATGGAAAGAACTTGTATTCTGTAATAACCACCTGCATCAGGGCCACTCGCCTCTGAATACTATGAGAGAAAAGTAAATAGACTCTGTTCTCATTAGGTTACTGGTTCGTGGCCAGGCCTATAACAAACAACTGGTTTGTTATAGCAGCTAGCTCATCCTAATATACACAGTAGGATGTGGGTTTCTGGCACTGGCCAGGAAAGAGTTCTGCAGATACAAATCTCCTCACCAACTGTACTTCATCGTAGAGGGGTCCCCAGGTTCCAGATTGGGTATTCGGTCTTCCCACCTCATCATATAAGTGCCCAGGAAAAACCATATTCTCCTCTTCAAGACCTGTGAAACCTGAGGTTGGAGTGGACAAAAGGGATAATCAGGGCACCCAGTCCAGATACCAGGGGTGTCTATGAGTTGAGGAGTTCTGATGTAGTCACAACTCACCTCTGGGACAAGATACCTCCTCCAGTGTTGATGGCAGCTGGGGGATGAAATCCTTCATGGAGTGATAATATGGCTCCATATCTTTTGTGCTAACCTGTCAAAACCCCCGCCCCCCAAAACAGGTAAGGTCTTTTTCATCCTTTGACTCCCTGGAAAGGTCAATGATTAACCTGAAGCTAACAGAATTTTAATCACTGTCAGTTCCTTGTCAGTGAGAGTGTCTAGAGTACCCTCACTCACCGTGGAGCTTCGGTTGTCCAGGTCTTCAGTCCACTGGCTTTCTTCATAGTCATTCCTGATTCGGTCCTCCTTTGAGCTTTCAGGACGGAGGTATGGAGGGCAGTTGATTATTGATCCTCAGACACCCATCACCCCCAAACCTCTTCCCTCAGGGCCTTTCTTATAGAAGAATATACCCACTTACTCTGCCTTTTCCTTCTCTGAGATGCCTGAGGGAAGTGGGAAAAAAAGGGGTCAGAGACTCCCCCAAGCCCACCTGGCCCTGGGAGGCCTTCAATATGCAGTGGCTACAGGGCTCCCCATCACCTGCGGACCTCAATCCCAGCAGAACAAGGCTCCTCACCCTCAGCAAGATGCCTCCGTCTCCGCTGCCAGAGGAATACCCCAACACAGGAGGCATTAGAAAGCAGCAGAAGACCCCCAACAGCGAATAGCACAGGCATCAGGGGCAGCTCCAAGAAGCCTGAGGATGGAAGGTAGCCCCCTCAGTGAGCTCAAAACAACTGGCTCTAGGCCCAGAGCAGGGTTCTCTGAGAAAGTCTATCTTTGACCAGGGAAAACCCCTCTTCATAGGTCAGGGAAGAAAATTAATGGGGGATTTTATGTCCACTCCTTGACACCTCAGGGCAGGTAGGCTCCTTTCTCAAGTCAAGCCACTAACAGAGGGTCCTACCTTTGCCCAAGACCTATGTAGGAACTCAGGCAGGAGCTTTGGCTCCTTAGCTGGTATCCAGGAACTATGATCTGGCCTCTTCCAATGTCTCCAGCCTTGCCCATCAACCATAGACTTTGGTATTAGACCCTCCAGCCATATAACTAACCACACTGTTTCCGGAATCACTGAGGCAAACCTACACCCCTAAGCCTTGAAATAGTCAAGTGTCTGTCCGTGAATGTCCTTTCTTCTCAACTTTCATTCACCCTTCTAACTCCATCTCAAATGACTTCTTCTTTGCACAAACTTAAATCCCAGACAGTATCAGACTCCTCTGCTATATCCCTGAGACTAAGTGCCTCTAAGTATACATCAGTTCAGTATTTATTCCCCATCTTCTGCTAACAGCACTCACTTTCCTTTGATGAAATAGCCACTTCCCCACTCTCGGTCTGTATGGCTCTGCAGGACTCATAGAGGACACATGGGCCCAGCCTGGCCAAAAACAGCATTTTTTCATAGTGATTGGTTAGAGACCAGCGTTTGGCCCAAGGTGGATTTTTGCTAGAATATTTAGGACATTCCTCTGCAGACTGCTAAGAAGTAGAATGAAAGCTAGAGGTATATGTGAGACCTCTTTGTACCCTTGATGAAAGAACCTGAGAAGGAAGCCATCACAGAAGAAAGCAAAGTTGAGAAAGGGTGAAAGATAGGTCCTTAGTGAAATTTTTAAGTACCTGAATTCAGCCATACTTGGAATTTTTAATTTCATGAGCCAGCCAATTCCCTCTATTGCCATGAACAGCCAAATTTCTGTCATTTGAAAACTTCTTAGGCTCTAAAAGGGGATTGTTTGCAAAATGGTAATAATTTTCTCCCTGTATTCATACTTCTGAGTAGTCAGTCCCCTTCCACACTGACTTGGAGTTGAGATATATCACTTGCCTTAGCCACAGAGACGATAGCAAATGTGACAGAATCAGAAGCTTGAAAGATGCTTATAAATCAGAACTTGCCTTCTCTTGCTGCTCTTGGGACTCCTGTGACCACCTCCATACAAACAAGCCAAGGAGAGACATGTGGCCCAGTTATCTTCATTGTCCCAGTCAAGAGACATATTGTCAGACATGTATATGAAGAGGAGGTCACCTTGGACCAACCAGTCTTAGCTGAGCTGCCAACTGACTGTAGCCCAGACCAGAACTGTTCAGTCATTCAGAGTCATGAGAAATAATGTTGCTATAAGTGCCAATGTTTAGGGTAGCTTGTTATGCAGCAAAAGCCAACTGATACAGGCTCTGCATGGGGCATGAAATCAGCTAATTCTTTCAGAATTAAACTGTGTTAAGAAGAGAGAAAATGTATCATATTCAGGCAATAGGAAGAATGAAGGAAATGGGTTAGGGCCTGCAGAACAGAGCTAAGTCTTCAAGGACTGGGTCCATGAGGCAGAGGACGCATGGTTAGAGACAAGAAAGTTCTAGTCTCCGGGGAGAAAGGGGTTTTCAGGGAATTGGGGACTTGCCTGCAGGCTGCTCTGTGGGAAGCTGGTAGTCAGGGTCTTTAGGAGGCTGGTCTATACCTGGGGGGTGGTTAAGAAATTGTGAATTAACAAAAAATCTAGGATAAACCTTGAATACTTCTCAGTCTTTTATCAAGCTTTGCATCCCACTTTGAGACTCATGAAAACTAGTTTATGGCTTCTCAGAAATATTTCAAGAAGAGCTGTAAATCACTGATAAGAATGGCAATACTATTAATAGTCATTCTAATGTCTATAATAATAATAATTACTTGTCGGTGGGTGCTTTATGGTATGCAAGTGTCTTTTAACCTGAATTGTCAATTTTTCAGGTTAACTAAAAAAGTGCTTGCTCTCAGCATCCCTTAATAGAGATATAAGTTCCAGAGCAAGAGACGTGAGTGTAATATTTTATGCTTTAGTTCTTAAAGGGAAGGCTCAAATCCGGGGGGAGGAGGGAGAGAAGGGAATATTGTTGAGATGAGGAAGTGTCCTTATTTCCATGGGTAAAAGGCTGCTCTGCCAGAAAAGGAAAGACAAAAAGAGGGTGCTTTTGTGGGACTAAGTTAATGAAAGTGAGCAAGGGGCCTTTCTTAAAAATTAGTATTTACATAGCACTTACTTTGTACAGAGCCCTGTTCTGAGCACTTTAGCTATATTAATTCATTTAATCTTCACAACTGTCTGAGATAGATCTTATTTTTAGAAACTGTGGCTCATAGAGGTTTAACTGAGGCTCAAAGAGGTAAAGTAATTTGCCTAAGGTCTCATAACTAGGATTCAGCAGAGCTGGAACTTCAACCCAGGCTTGTCTGAACAAGGCTCTAGGTGATTAGCCACTACACTACCAATTGGCCTGTCAGAAGCAAAATGCTCTCATTAGTTATATTCAAAGAACTTGTTCATTTCAACAAAGATGATACATTTATTGGGCTAAATTCGATCATAATACTTCCTTATTATCCCCTTACTGTAATGTCTTCTCTTTCATTCCTGATATTGCTTGTGTCTTCCTCTTTTTTGCCTTGATTAACTCTATAAATGTTATTGATCTTTGAAAAGAAGTGATTTTCAGTTTCTTTAATTTTTCTCTAGTTTTTGTTTTTGAGTTCACCAATTTCTGTTCGTACCTTTATTATTTCCTTCCTTCTGTTTACTTGTGTTTAACTTGCTCTTCTTTTTCCAGTTTCTTAAGCTGAAAACTTTCAGTGTCAATCTGAGGCCTTTTAAAGAAAAAACCTAAGCCCTGACTGGTGTGGCTCAGTTGGTTGAGTGTTATTCTGCAAAGCGAAGGTTGCTTGTTCCATTTTGGTTAGGGTACATGACTGGGTTGCATGCAGGGTTGGTCTCGGGTTGGGGCACACACAAGATGCAACCAATAGGTGTTCCTCTCTTACCTTGCTGTTTATCTCTTTATCTCTCTCTCTCTCTAAAATAAATAAAATCTTATAAAAAAATCTAATGTGAGCACTTAACACTACACATTTTCTGCTAAGCACTGCTTTAGCTGTCCCCATAATTTTCATGTTTTCATTTTCATTTGATTCAAACTCTTTTTTTTATTTCCTTGTATCATTAATTGCATTCAGACAGTATATTTCAGTGAATAAAACCTAGTCTCTGGAGATCATTTGCCTGGGTTTCAGTCTCATCTCTACCTCCTTCCAGCTGTGTGACCTTGGACAACATGTTCAGTCTCTGTGGGCCCCAGTTTCTTCATCTGTAAAAGGGGTATAATAGTACTGACTTCACTGTAGCACTCTTTAAGTCCTCTGAGGAACTCTGCAACCTGCCCAAGACTGTCCCTTCCCACCTGGGGTGGTTACAGAGATCTGGGATCCTTTGTCTGCTAGTCCACTGTCCCCCAGGGCATTGCTGGCCAGCAGCCAGACCCTGTATCGTGTAGAAGGCTGCAGCCCAGTCAGTGTGAAGGTGGTGGCCTGGGGTGGTAGGACATCCATGTAGAGGAACCCTGGGGTCTCCAGAGCCTCATACCTGCATGAGAAGGAGCTCAGTCACTCAAGGGGGTGCCCCAGCCTTGTTGGTTGCCACCCTTTCCTGCCTTAATAGGGACCCACCTGATTTGGAATGTCTGTGGCAAACCCCCATCAAAGCCAGGCTTCCACTCCAGCCCCACTGAGTATGGGGTCATACTCACGACCTTTATCCCAGATGGAGGATCAGGGCGGCCTTTAAGGAAAAGGATGGGAAAAGTAGTCAGAGGATACAAAAGGGTTCTGGCAGATTCCTTCCAGATTCTTCCTAAGAATGATTTTAAATGTCAATTCTTATTATTCATGGTGGTTATGTTCAATAAAGTTATTGTGAATACTGAATTAGCAAATGCCAAACCATTGCTTCTAGGGGAAATGCAGAGTTAGGTTCCTAAGCCTTTAGTCACAACATTTTTATTAAATGACCACTACGTGATCTTGTTTTATGTGCTTTTCTGTTGAAAAACACCTTATTTAATATATCTTGTTGACTCACTAACATTGAAGTCATAGTCAACAGCTCTAACCCATGCCTGAAAAAAGCTTTGCCAACAGAGGCATTTTCTCCATATGGCACAGCCTTGGGAACACCAGAAGCATTTCAGCACTATGCGTGGAGGCCATTTCAAATAACAAAACCACAGACAAACAGCACAAAATATATGGTACCAAACAGACCTCAAAAAGGACACTTATTTACATATGAGAGCTGAAACAAGAAGGAAGAACTGAAACAAGAAGGAAGAATGTGGTTTTCTCCCTGGGCTGAGAATGTGCTCATCGGGTGACTCACACTTCTTACCCATTCTGTACGTGTGCCTGAATGACTACATCATCAACCGTATTTCATATATATATTCATTCTTGAAGTGGATATTTTGTGCTTATCTCATATCTATTCCATTAATTTCTTCTGGTTGCAGAACCCTGAGTAGCCACTGGAGAAACATTTGCCCACATCCTCAGTTCACATGCTTGTCATAGAAGAGGCTCTGCTCTTTCCCTGACCACATGATTGGTTCAGGGCTGGGAGCCAATGGAGCCAATAAATCTTAATTCTAGCATTTTCATATCACTGTTAGGAGGAGATAAAATTCAGATTTCCCCAGGAAGTCTAACAGCCCACTATGAGAAACCTTTGAATAAAGCCAACACACAAAAAAGCAGACCTGATAGACAGAGTTCTGATGAGAGCTGAACCTAGATTCAGTGACTCTTGAAATCTACTTTTAAGTTACTTGAGCCAGTAAGTCCCCCCTCCCTTTTTTATTTGTTGTGGGTTCCCCTGCAGCCTTCATAAGAATTTTCAGGCCAGGCAAAAATTTCATCCTTACTCATAAACACTTCTAAGGTTTCAGGAACACTGCCAGTATGGAGCCAACTGGAGACTTGGGGCTTAAACCAGGGAGTACCCTCCCAAAACCCTCCAAGCCTCCTCCCACCGTACTGATGCTGACGAGTTGAATGTTGGTATGGTCTGAGCCAAGGGGGTTCGTGGCTGTGCATGTGAAGAGGGCATAATCCTGGGCTGCAGAAACGTTGGCAATTGTCAGGAGACTGCTATGGACTCCACCCTGGTGGTATGTGTGCTCTGTGTACCTGGAAAAGAGGTGTGGAAGTAATTCAGGGAGGGTGACTGGGACTGGGGGGACAGAGTTGGAACTGGAATGCTGAACACAGTGGGGGAACAGAGTTGGTGACTGGTGGCTGGGCCTGGGCTCACCTGGGATCCTGGAGATCCAGAGGGACCCCATTTTTAGTCCAAGTGAAGACAATGTTGGGTACACCTCGAGCACGACAGTGGAGTGTGGCAGAACTGGTGCTGTCTCCAGCAGCAGCCACTTTAGTTAGAGGAGTGGGGTGTTCTACCTGGGGAGCAACTAGGAGAGCACTAGGAGGTCAACATGAGGTATTTGGAAGAACATGAAAATAGTAGGTTTACTGGAAAGACTTCAACTCAGGGGTATGTGTGTTACTCACATCTGACAACAAGACGGACCAGCCCTCGGGCTGGAGGTGCCACCCCATTGTCCACGATGCACTGGTAAGCACCTGCCTGAGCCAGCTTGGCATGGCGAATCCGAAGACGCCCTGTGGATCCCTTTGACAGCTTCTCCATGTCATCCAGGCTCGAGTCCTCCTCTTCTTCTCCCTGGGTGTCCAAGGCTCAGGGTGATGGCCCCCAGTCTTGCCCTAGTTCCATTATCCCCCCAAAATGGGTCCCTTATGTAGCCTCATTCTCCTAGCCACAATCATCCTTTACAGAGCTAGCAAAAAAAAAATTCTCCTTGTCATCCATCCATCCACTTATCCAACCATTCATTCATGAAGTGATTTATTGGCATATCTGTTCATCTGTTTAACCATCCACCTATTAATCTACTTATCTACCCATCCATCTACCTCTCCTTCTATCCATTCATTCATTCATTCATTCACCCATTCATTCAACTAACCATTTTTCTTTCTTATACCCATTCACCTATTTGCCCTTTCACCCCTCTACCCCCTGCCCTAACTATTCACTCATACATGCACACACTCATGAGTACACGCATCTGTTTACTGATTCATCCATCTTTTTATCTCTCCATCCATTCATCCATCATCCTCCCACAGACATCTTTACACTGATGGAGTATCCATCCATTCATCTACTTTCTAATCTAATTAATTTATCTACTCATTTCTCTCATTCAATCATCCATCTAACCATCCATCCATGGCTATTTATCTATTCATTCGTTTGTCCATTTGTTTATCTATTATTCCATCTACTCATTCATCCATCTACCTATTCACCTATCCATTTACCTATCAGTCTGCACATCTACCCACCTGCCCACCTACTCACCTGGTTATCTATCCACTCATCCATCCATTCATCTGCCATTCAACAGTTAGTTCTTGGGGAATGCAAGTATATAGTATACTATAGTATATATATACTATATATATACTACATAGTATCCTGACAAGTATATAGAGTCATATAGATGTGATCCTCTTTCCCAAAGACTTGACAGGTGAGAAACCACATTGCCCAGCCCACCCAGCCCGCCTCCATTTATCAAATGTTGTAAGAGAGACTTACCAGTCTCTCCCAGTTGAACATCCCTGGAAGGATGGGCTTGGCATCAACAGTACAGACTATGTCTACAGAACCCCCAATATTCACCTCAGTTGGGTCCTGGAGAGGTCGGATGGTGGGAGCATCTGGAGGAAGAGATAGGGGCTTGAGGAAGGCACTTGGACCAGACAGGTCATTGTGGGAGAGGATCCCAGGTGGGTGAGATATCTTATAGGTGTCCAGGGAAGTTATGGGTATGACGGTCTGCCCTTTATGTGGAACATATGGAGCACTTAGAGGAGTTCTCAGGGTTAGTGAGGCTATCCCTATCCTTTACTCTGCTTCTGTGGTGTGACAAGAGTAGGTCAGGTGGACTTCCAGAATTGTTCGGAGGTGGGACTTGCACGATGGACTTGATGGGAATAACTCCCATGTAGGTGGGTCCCCTGTCTGGGCAGATACCACATAGGCGCGTCCTAGTGGGCAGTAGAGCCAAAGTGGGCCGGGTTTCATTATAGCTGGGGCTCCTAGAGTGAGAGGCTTCCGGGACGGGTGAATATCACTGGGTGGGCAGAGCTTCCACGATAAGGAGACTCCATGGCGGGCAAGGTTCCTAGGTGGATGTGGTTTCCATGATGGGTGGGGCTACCAGAGCTGCCTAGTTTCCTAGGGTGATGAGGGGCTCACAGTGTACATCCAGCCGCACTAGAGCTTCAGCAGTGCCCTCTGAGTTCTGGCAGTGCAGCTGGTAGAGGCCATCATCAGCACGGGTCACATTCCATAGCTGCAGAGCTCCACTAGATAGGATGCGATGCCGGGGCCCGCCAGCTAGGGGAGGTCAAGGTGAGCAGCTTACCAGACCTCCCTTTATGAAGACCTGCACCCCTCTCCATGCCCTTTCCTGCACCTGAGCTGAGGCGGTAGCCATGGAAGGTCCAGTTGAAGGCCCCTGGGGCTGGGTTGGCGGACACCGACACGGGCAGCAGTGCTTCACCCTGCTCCACTGCAGTCACCGCAAGAACCTGCTCCCCCAGGAACTCTGGAGGGTCTGTGAAGGGGCGCCATTGGGTGTCAAGATTGGTGTTAAGGTTGGGGATGGGGACAAATTTGAGATCAGGCACAGGTGTATAGAGTGAAAGTCGAGGTTGCAACTAGATTCAAGGTTGTAGACAAGGAACAATTAAGTAAAGAACTGAGCTTGGAGGTTAAGTTCAGGATGGTGGTTAGGACCCAGTTTAGGAAAGGGGTAGAGGCCTCAGTCAGGTTAAGGATGGACAAAGTGTTCAGAATGAGAGTCATGATCAGGGGTTAGGATAGAGGACAAAGGCAAGATGGGGTTTGGGCAGGATAGGAGTCGGTGCAAGGCTGGGTCAGGATAAAGTTCAGGAAAGTTTTAAGGTTTAGGATGGAGGTCAAGGACAGAGTCAAGGTGAAGACCCGAATGACACAGGATCAGGAGGGAATCAAGAGGGGTTCCAGGCCAGGGCACATACACAGCACGTTGAGGCGGTAGAAGGCGCTCACGGTTTCCCGTAGCCCGGTGCTGTGGGCACGACAAGTCACACGGTGGCCGTGGTCCCTGGATGATATTCTCAGAAGGACACTCCTGGCGGCGGCAGAGCCTTTGAATGGGGCGCTCCGGGGTGGTGAGGTTACGCCTTCCAGCCTGTGGACAGGGTAGGGGGTGGTGGGATCATGTCACGACTGGCACAGAGGTGGGAGCAGAGCCAGAGGTGGGCTGGAAACTGGGCAGGACAGCAGGCAGGGTGGGGACCAGACTTGGAAGGTAAATGGGCGAGACCAGAACAAGGGAAGGCGGGCACTCCCACTCTCACTTCTCTCCTTCCTTGTCCCAGGACAAATTGACTGGAGGGTTGCTGCTAACGCTGACGCAGGTCAAGTTTAAGGCATCCCCCGGGCGCAGCACTGACACGTTGGCCAAGATCGTCAAGTTAGTTGGGGGAACTTTGAGAACATATCAGAGGAGCAAGGTTCAGAGGTGAAGAAGAGATCCGCCCCTTGACTCCAGGCCCGGCCCAACTCCGCAGCACCCACTGTTCCCACCACCAGCTCTGGCTCAGTTACCAGCCACCGCCAAGCCCTCCCGCGCGCCCGGGTCATTCCAGCCCTCACACTGCACCACAAGCTGCAAGGAGGCGCTGAGCTGGCCCGCCCTGCACGTGAACTTGGCTTGGTTGTCCGACGGACTCGTGACCAGCACCAGCTCACGCGAGACTATGCTCCCCGACTTCTCCAGATTTCCCAGCTGCAGGCGCCGAGGCTCCTGGGACAGCCGCGGCTCAGTCACCGGGCGCGAATCCTGAGGGTCGAGACTGACTTGAGTACCGTGGGTAGCCTTGCTCTCCCTCGACTGGGTTGGCAGCTACCAGCCCAAGATAAAGCCTTTGTGTGATGAGGAGAAGGCCCCCCCTTCCGCGGGCACCGTGCTAGGGCAGAGGAAGAGGTTGGATTTGATTATTCCCAACCCAAAGTCTCTCTCGCTTAACCTGGACCCCACTACCCTGCTCTTTTGCTCTCGGATCCGTCCTCCAGTTCCACGCCTCGCCTTTGCTCTGCAGAGACCTGAGATCGTTGGTGCCCTCTGCTGACCCTCAGGCCCATTTCTCAAAATCCATTCCAGCTACATTTACCAAATACCAAACTCCAGGAAACTCCCTTGGAATTCCCAAAGCTTTGCAAGAATTCCTTCATTTTTTCCAATCCTTAGGGTTTTTTAAAAAATTAAAATTCCCACTTTCTCCAAAGATTTCATTTGATCGTTCTCTTAATTTACAGGTGGCAAACACAAGGCCTGTGGGCCAAATTCGGCCTTCCTCCTTGTTTTATCCAGGCTGGCACCTTGTTTCTGCCCAGCAGCAGTGCTGAGCTCCTTGCCCCTAGTTAAGGAGTAGTTACATCTAGACAGTCCTAAAATTACATTTGGCCCTTTGAAGGCAACTGCAAGGCTGATGTGGCCCTCAGTGAAAATGAGTTTGACACCCCTGCCTCAATTCAATTGTCTTTTCACAGATTTCTGAATCCTTTCCCAATATTTTCTCATTAGACTTTTACTAGAATTCTTTGTGAGGCTCAAAGTCTTGGCATTTCCCCAGAATTCCATCCAATTACGGTGACTTCCATTTCACCTCTATAACTCCCACTTTTTCTCCCAGAATTTTCACTACCTCCCTAACTTCCCAAGATCTTTCCAGAATTCTGTCAGAATTTCTTTTAATTTTGCCAGAATTTCATGTATTTACTTCCAAATCAATTTCAATAAGAAGTCAATTTAATACTAATTAATGAATTTTCAATACTCTGTGTAATTACTAGTCTTTCCCCAAATTTCTAGTCTGTGCCTGTCATTGTCCTTGTTCCTGGAATTCTCAGTCTTCCCCTAAAGTTTCTGCTACTTCACCTGAATTCTGAGATTTCAGCAGAATTTCATTTAATGAAATTGTCTATTCTCTAGAATTCCCAATTGTGATCCAGAATTCCTTCATTTAAGCTAAGATTCTCACTGATTTCCCGGGATTTCCTTAGGATCCTACTTAATTCTTATGGCATTTGTATCTTTTCCAATTCCCTGACAAAACTTGGAACCCTCAGTATTTTTTTTAATTCAGGTTTTTCCAAGATTTCCAAAGACTCTGGAGGAGGGGTTCAGCATTTCCTCACATTCTTGGCCACCCTACAGCCCTTGCTTGGCACTGACCTTGTACCAGGTGAGGGAGGGGTCTGGGTTGCCTCCAATGGCCAAACACACCAACCTCACCCGGGCCCCAGCCCGGAGCAGCTGCCCCTCTGGGGGCCCCTCGATCCACAGTTTCTGGGCAGGATCTGTGGGGAGAGACAAAGAGCGACTCTCCTCTCTGGGTTGAGGACTGAGGGTGGGGTTACTAAGGCAGGGGATACCCCTCAGGGGGAGGATAGGGACTTACATTTCACACTCAGGGTGAGTGACTTTTTGAAGGTCTCCTTGGTGAAGGCCTCACTAAAGGCCTCACAGGTGAGGGTCAACCCATTGTCCTCCCGTCGTACCAAGAACGTCAGGTTGGACATGGAGATGTAGCCACCATGAAGACCCTGGCAGGAAAGAGCTTCAGGCTAAGGGACTAGGGCACCCTCATCCATGAACCAGAGGCCTGAGTCCACTTCAGGACCCAGCAGGGACACATGAAGACTTCCCACCCCCTCTGTCAGAGCCAGGATGTCCAGTTCCCAGTCCATGCTCCCCAACAACCAAGGCATTTTCTCTCAGATATAAGAGCCAGGCCTTCAACTCCCTCCTCCCTCACACCCAGGAGTCTGGCCCCTGCCTCACATCCATGACAGTGTCCTCTGTGGGCAGCAACTGCCGCCAGCCCAGCCACCATCGTAGCAGGACCCGTGGGCGACTGGACTTGGTGATGCAGGACAGCGTCACATTCCTGTTCTCAGATTGGGATGCAGATCCCAGGATAGTAATGGCACTGGGGGGAACTGAGAGATAATGGGCAGAGGAGAGACACTAAGCTGGGCTGGATACCGCACAGACCAGCCCAGATAGACAGGGAACCTGGGGACAGACGATGAGGTGTTTCACATTAGACAGGCATGATTTGGGGGCACAGACAGATGGCTCTCC
>PVKM010013465.1:0-30231 GCA_004027735.1 Carollia perspicillata
GTAAAGTAAAATGACAGCAAACTCACAATTATTAACAACCACACTTAAAACGAAGACAAAAACAAACTAAGCAAACAACTAGAACAGAAACAGAACCACAGAAATGGAGATCACATGGAGGGTTAGCAACAGGGGGATTGGAGCAGGAGAGATGGGGAGAAGGTACAGAGAATAAGTAGCATAGATGGGGAGAAAATAGAGAGGGGGAGGTTAAGAATAGTATGGGAAATATAGAAGCCAAAGAACTTGTATGTATGACACATGGACATGAACTAAAGGGGGGGAATATGGGTGGGAGGGGGTGTGCAGTGTGGAGGGGAGCGAAGGGGGAAAATGGGACAACTATAATAGCATAATCAATAAAATATATTTTAAAAATAAATAAAAAAATTCTTGTTGTATTTTGCTATTACCATTTAGTCCCCTTACACTCCCCTCCCCCCTGCATCACCACACTGTTGTCCATGTCCATGGGTCCTTTTACCGTTTTGCTCAATCCCTCCATCCTCTACCTCCCCTTGTTAGCTGTCAACCTACTCTCTATCTATGAGTCTGTCTCTGTCTTGCTTTTTAGTTCACTTTTTTCATTACATTCCACATATGACTAAAATCATGTGGTATTTGTCTTTCTCTGACTGGCTTATTTCACTTGGAACAATGTTCTCTCAGTACATTCATACTGTTGCAAAGGGTAAAACTTTCTTCTTTTTTACAGCAAAATAGTATTCCATTGTGTAAATGTCCCATAGTTGTTTTATCCACTCATTTACTGATGGACACTTGGACTGCTTCCATATCTCAGAGATTGTGAATAACATTGCAATGAACATAGGGTTGTTTATGTTCTTCTGAATTAGTTTTGGGTTCCTTTTGATATATTTCCAGTAGTGAGATTGCTGGGTCAAAAGAAAGATCCATTTGTAATTTTCTGAGTTAACTCCATACCGCTTTCCACAGTGGCTGCACCAATCTGCATTCTCATCAACAGGACAAAAGTGTTTTTCTTTCTCCACATCTTCACCAGTACTTGTTTGTTGATTTGTTGATGACAGCCATTCTGACAGGTGTGACATGGTATCTTATTGTGGTTTTTATTTGCATTTCTCTGATGATTAGTAATATTAAGCATCTTTTCATATGCCTATCGGTCATTTCTACATCCTATTTAGAGAAATGTCTATTTGGGCTTTTTGCTAATTTTAAAATTGCATTGTTTGTTTTTTGGTGTTGAGTTTTGTAAGTTCTTTATAAATTTTGGATCTTAAATTTTTATCAGATGTATCAGCAAATACGTTCTCCCATTCTGTGTGTTGTCTTTTTATTTTGTTGATGATTTCCTTTGCTGTGCAAAAACTTCTTAGTTTGATGTAGTCTCATTTGTTTATTTTTTTCTTTTGTTTTCCTTGCCTGGGGAGATATATCTGATAAAATATTGCTATGAGCAATGTCTGAGATCTTGCTGCCTGTTTTCTTCTATGATTTTTTAAAATATTTTATTTATTTATCTTTAGAGGGGGAAGGGAAGGAGAGAGGGAGAGGAATATCAATGTATGATTGCCTTTCATGAATTCCCTGCTGGGAACTGACCTGCAACCCAGGCATGTGCCCTGACTGGGAATCGAACCACCATCCTCTAGTTCACAGGCCCATGCTCTATCCACTCAGCTATACCAGTCAGGGCTGTTTTCTCCTATGATTTTTATGGTTTCAGGTCTAACATTTAAGTCTTTGATAATTTAGGGTAAGAAGGTATCTAGTTTCATTTTTCTGGATGTATCTGTCCAATTGTCCCAACATTATTTATTGCATAAACTATCTTTAGCCCATTGTATGTGCTTGCTTCCTCTGTCAAATAGTTGACTATAAAAGTATGGATTTATTTCTGGGCTTTCTAGCCTGTTCCACTTATCTATGTGTCTGTTTTTATGCTAGCACCATGCTGTTTTGATTACTATGGCCATATAGTATAGTTTGATATTAGATGGCATGATCCCTCCAACTTTGTTCTTCTTTCTCAGAATCACTGTTGCTATGTGGGGCCTTTTATGGTTCCATACAAATTTTTGAAACATTCGTTCCAATTGTATGAAATGCATCATTGAAATCTTGATAGAAATTGTATTGCAAGCAATCTATAGAGTATGTCCATATAGTATGGACATTTTAGTAATTTTAAATCTTCCTAACCATAAACACGGTATGTACTTCCACTTACTTGTATCTTCTTCTGTTTGGTTCTTCAGTGTTATAATTTTCCAGGTACAGGATTTTTACACCATTGGTTAAGTTTATTCCTAGGTATTTTGTTCTTTTTAAGCAATTGTAAGTGGGATTGTTTTTTTTTTTTTAATTTCTCTTTCTGTTAGTTTGTTATTGGCATATAAAAATGTGACTGATTTTTGGATAATGATGGGTTGCCTCGGGCACTGGATTTTGTGTCATCTTACTCAGATCATTGACAGAAAAGAGGCTAGCAAACTTTAGATGCCCAAGTTCCACTGAAAACCTCTAGAGTTACACCTCTAGAGCTAATGCAGTACTACAGATAGACCCCTGGGAATTCTCCAGAGTAGAAAAAAGTAAAATTATTCAGCTGGAGATAATATATCCAAACCAAGAGAATACATATTCTAGAAATGTTTGAGAAGCCCCCAGAATCTCTAGTGGGGCTGGCAGATGAAGTCTTCTCCCTAGTGAAGACAATCCATAAAGACAGGGAAAGGTAGCTGGGGTTTTTTAATATGCAAATTTCAACAAAATGTAACAAAACATATGAATAAGCAGGAAGTATGGCTCAATCGAAGGAACAACAAAAACTCCAGAAACCAATGCCACACCAAAGAAATGTGTGAATTACCCAACAAATAACTCAAAGTAACATCATCAAAATACTCAATGAGCTAAAAGAAAACACAGATATCTAAAATAAATCGTGGAATTAATGCCTGAACAAAATGAGATTACCAAGAGAGATATAGAAACTATAAAAAAATTATTGAGCTGTAGTATATATTAACAAAATTAGAAAAAAATGACTACAGAGGATTAGCAACAGGCTGGATTAATCAGAAGGAAGAATTAGGGAACTCAATGACAAGGTCAGTTGAAATCAGAGGAACAAAAGAAGAACAAAGAAAAATGAAGAGGTCCTAAGGGATTTATGGGATACCATTAATAGTAAATTCTACCCATTATGGGAGTTCTAGAAGACAGAGACATATGGTCAAAAAGCCTATTTGAAGAAATAATGGCCAAATTACCAAATTTAGAAATGAAATGGACATACAAATTTAAGAAGCTCTAAGAACTACCACCTGAGTAAAACCAAAAAGACCTACAGTGAGACACACTATACTCAAACTGTCAAAAGTCACAGAAATAATCTTGAAGCAGCAGAAGAAAACCAAGAGTTCTCACAAGGTAAAAATTGAATTTCTCAGCATAAACTTTGTAGGCCAGAATGGACTGGAAAAATTCAAAATGCTGGAAAACACCCCTGCCAACCAAGAATATTGTACCAAACAAACCACATGTAAAAGCTTCATGAATGACATTGAATTTGGCAGCGATTTCTTGACTATGAGACTGAAGGCACAGGCAACCAAAGCAAAACTATGAGGGAGGACCCCCCAAAAGTAATTTATTTATAAAAAACTGTATTTATTCTTACATTTTTAAACTTCAGTCACCTTCAAAATACTCTTCATTGGATGCAATATACCTATCGAGACATTTTCTTCCATGGCTCAAAAGAGTTTTGAACTCGTCAATTTTGATGCCTCTTAGAACTTCCACCATTTTTTGTTTTACCTTTTCCATATCAACAAAATGTTTCCCTTTCAGGACTTTTTCATCAGGGCAATGAAAAAAGTCACTTGGGGCAAGATCAGATGAATAAGGAGAGAAGGCAGGAGGTCATGCCATTTTTGGACAAAAACTACTGAGCACTTATTGTGGTGTTGGCAGGAGTGCTCATAAATCACCCAGCATGAAATGGGCACCTGCATTAAAAGAGTTTTTTTAAAAAAACTGAAGCTCAGCACAGCCTCTCACAACATCACCAGCTAGTACACTAATACAGATGGGCTCCTAGAACACTCACCTAGTGGGGGAAGTCTGTACTCCAAGGCGCCTGACCACCAGAAGATAATTGCACCTTTTGGGAGTCCCCCTTGTAAATAGACTGGGCTTCATAAAACTTGAAAACTCCACAGCAAGTGAAATGCACAGACAATAGGCAACACAGGAAATAGGAGAAAATGCTTACAAAACATGTATCTGGAAAGGAATCAATATTCAGAATATTTGAAGAACTCCTACAAACACTCAAACAAAAAAACTTGACTAAGTAATGGCAAATGACTTGAATACACATTTTTCCAAACAAGATATACAAGTGTACAACAAGTTTATAAAAGTGCTCAACATTTGTAATCATTAGAGAAATGCAAACCAAAACCATAACAAGATATCACTATGGTGGTTGCTATTAAAAAAACAAAAAATAATTGTTGACACAGATATGGAGAAACCCTTGCATACTGCTGTTAGCAATTAAATTTGGAAAACAGTTTAGAAGTTCCTCAAAAACACAAAAATAGAATTACCATAAAATCAGTAATCCTACTTCTGGGTATATATCCAAAAGAATTGAAAGCAGGACCTCAAAGAGATGTTGCAGCATTATTTGAGATGGCCAAAAGACAAAAATAGGCCAAATATCCATCGACAGTTGAATGGATAAAGAAAGTGTGGTATATACATACAGTGGAATATTATTCAGTTGTAAAAAAAGAAATCTTTTCGTATCCTACAACATGGATGAACCTTGATGACATTATGCTGAATGAAATAAGCTGGGACAAATACTATATTATTTTAGTGACGTGTTTAGAGTAGTTAACATCATGGTAACAGAAAATAGCATGACGGTTGCTGGGGCTGGGTGAGGGGGCACTTTTACCACTGTCAAATGACATTCACTCAGAAGCAGAATTTTTATACTTGAAATTGTTGTAAAGATGAATATTTTTGCTCTAACTTCTAATAAAAAATTTAACTGTTTGATCAAATGGATGTTTTAGGATCAATTTTGAAAGTCTTTCTCTCAGTTTTGTACTAGGTGCTGTGTCTCCTGCTGTTGTCGTGCCTTCCATGCTGCTCTTGCAAGAAAATGGGTACGGTGTGGAGAAAGGCATTCCAACCTTACTGGTAGCGGCCAGCAGTTTGGATGACATCTTGGCTATCACTGGATTCAGTACATGTGTGAGCATAGTCTTCTCCACAGGTAAAGAGGAAAATATAACCATGACCACATAACTCACAGCTTTTTTTGTTGTTATTGTTCTTAGTTCTTTAAGTGAGATTTATAGCTTCCTTCATTTATTAACCAAGACTTTTTTACACTTAACAGCTTTTTAATCATCATAAAAAGCTCGTTATAGACTAGGAAGGAAATTTCAATGGGTTAAGAAACCACTACATAACAGAAATGATTTCATTTTAATAACCATATACTTCTATTAGTTTGAGAGCCATTTTATTACCATGTATCTGCTCACGTTGCTTTGGAATTTTATCACAGTTTTTAATAGTAAAATTGAAAATAGTGAACTTTTAACAGTAAATTTTAAAACTTACTATTCAATAGTAAGTTTTAAGTAGTAAATTACCAGTACTACTAATATATTCAATGGCTATTTTTGAAATGTATCTTTTGGTCATCATTGTAAATAAATTGTTGCTTTATTATTAAGACAAGTTAAACATATAAGCGTGTAGGCAACTGTGTGCCTTTTGGTAGTGGTGGTGGAACAGGATCCTGCATCAATTCTGAATCCCAAGGTAATATTTTTTTGAAAATTCGAGCCAAAATGATGACAATTGCAGAGAAACAAAACCTCAATGGATTGAGAAAATGCTCTCAACAATGACACTTTTGCAGTTGACTTTGTACATTATAATCAAAAGAGGAGACATAACGGGGTTACATGGAATCCCCCCTGATGGTAGTTTAGAGAGGTGCGAGAAAGCAATGTAAAACGAGACTGGATAAAAGGTAAAATGGAGAGACACATACTTCTTTTTCATTGATAGGTATAGGATAGCTAACTATTAACATTTACAGCACAAAAATGGTATTTGGGCAACAAGAGAACAATGAGGGAGCCTGGGGTCTCATGCTCTCATGAAAGATTGTGCCTTGAGCGGGCTGGAAAAAGGGGCATTACTCTGACACTTTAAAGCTCTGTTGTCATAGATGCAAAAAGAGAAGTGACAGACTCAGTGTGATTGACCTTTGTCAAGGAAGATACTGACCCAGGGCATGGCTACCTGCTAAGACTTGCTTTCAGTTAGAAAGTTTTAGTTCCAGACCAGCCCATGTGGTTACTTTAGGTCGCTGAGTTTGTGAGGTCGCCTTGCAGGACTCCCCTGAGCTCGTCAGGTTTGGTATGTGGCCTTTTTTTTGTCCTCAGCTGTCATGTTAGTAGCTTAAAGTCTGTCATGGTGGGAGTATTTATATCAAGGAAACAGGCAGAATCTACAAAGTAGGGCATTCTGGCCTATCCACAGAGAGACAGTTGTTAAACATTTGTCACACACTATTGCTTCTAGGCCTTTGCATATATGGTCCCCTCTTCCCCAAGGTCCTATTTGGTCTTGAATGTCACTCTACAGAAACTGTGAAAGTAAAAATTTCCATATTTAGTAATGCTTTAGTTACCTGCAATGTTTGAAATTCAGTCTCCTATATTATTGGAGCACTGAAATATTTTAAGTTTCTCTTGAAATCCTAAGATATAAATTTTTAAAAAGGGAAAAGGTAAAAATAAAATGTGCAATAGTCATATCCCAGAAATAACAATTCTTAATCTTTTCATGTAAGTCTACCCAGACTCTCTCTCTCTCTCTTTCTCTCCCAACATTCTTATAAAATTATTGAATATTGACCATACTTGCTGATAACCTGAGTTGTTTTGCATTTAATTAAATAGAGCAAACATATTTCTATTCAGTAAGTATATCTATATGATATTTTAATGGTTTCATAGAATTAAATTGGCCAAATCTTAATTACTTGTCAAAAACTGAAGTTGACTCCAATATTTTCGATTAAAATAATACTTGATGGAACAGCTTATAGCTATATACTTGTACATAAATTTAATATTCTATTCATCTTAAAAATGTAATTACTGAACTAAAAGCATATAAAGTTACAAGCTTTTGAAATATATTACCACAACAGCATGTCCTACTACTGTGCACAAACTCGACACCTTCTCTTTGCCCCTTTCAAAACCAGATGTTGTCTTTTTTTACCTTTGCTGATTTGGTAGGTAAAGTGAGGACTCTTTAAATGAAGTACTTTCACTACTAGTGATATTAAACAAATGTTTGTGTTTATTGGTCATTGGCATTTTAGCCTGTCTTATAAATTGCTTTTCTTGAAAGATTTTGCCTCATGTTATAGGGATGCCCTTTTGTTCCTTTTCATTTATCGAGATTCCTCATAAAATTAAGCATGATAACCCTTGGTTTTATATTCTTTAGTTTCCCCCGTTTCTTATCATCAGCTGAGAATATGTTTATTGGTTTTAGCGAGAAAGGAAGGGAGAGAGAGAGAAAGAGAGAAACAGTGATGTGAGAGAGAAACATTGATTGGTTGCCTCCTGTAACTGGGGATCCAACCTGCAAGCTTTACAACCCGAGTCACCCAGCCAGGGCTGTTTTCCCACTTTTGATTTGACTTTTAGCATCATAAGAACTCTTTTTTGTCACTCAAAAGTTCTAAATTTTTTAAAGGCTTTATTTATTTTTATTTTTTGAGAGAAGAGGAGGGAGGGAGAAAGAGAGTCAGAGAAACATCCATGTGTGAGAGACACATCAATCAGTTGCCTCTCACACGTGCCCCAACAGCGGACCAGGCCCAGAAACCAGATATGTGCCCTGACAGGGGTCAAACTGGTGACCTTTAGGTTTGCATGATGATACCCAGCCCACTGAGCCACACCAATCAGGGCCAGAAGTTCTCAATTTTTTATCAACAAGTCTGGTGATATTTTCTTCATTACTGGTATCAGGTATTCTTTCAAAAAAAATTTGTGCTCCTTTTTCATTGTGCCAGCTACTGTGCCAAGCACTGATGATAAACAGTGAACAACAATATTATTGAGCAATTGCTTAGTACTTCTAAGTTTCATAAATGTTTCCACTAATTTAATAGTCACAATAGTGCTACACTCATTTTACAGATAAGGAAACTGAGGAAGAGAGTACAAAGTCACAAATAACTTGGTCCAAAGTCACAAATCCAGGAAGTAGGGGAGCCAAGATACAAATCTGGCCCAGACCCACACTTTTAAATACTATTCGACACTGCCTGTCAACACAGCAGACAGAAAAGACCATGTGGCCCATGCACTCAAGGAGTTTATATTAAATAAATGTGACCAATATTACACAGTATAAGATGCTATGGGAACATGCTACAAGAAACCAAACCTAATTTGAGGAAGACACAAAAAGTGAAAAACCAAGCAGCCATATCCTAAAAAAATATCCTCTTTTATTACATGACTGTGTATACTGTCACTTAAAATTTTGAGGACTCTAAAGGTTTTATTGAGTTGGCCAAAAAGTTCATTTGGTTTTTTTCATAAGATGGCTCTAGTAGCACTAAGTTGCCTTTACCTTTATTTAAAACAATTTTCTTAAGCAAGCAAAATATAACCAAAGACATTGAAATAGAAAATGGGATGACAGTAACCAGAGGGGAGAGGGGAGGGAATTTCAGGAGAAAAAGGGAAGGGATTACAGGAACAAGTATGAAGGACACATGGACAAAAACTAAAGGGGGTGGAAATGGGAGGGAGGTGGGGAGCACAGGGGGGTGGACTGGGACGGGAGTAAAAGACAGAAAACTGACTTGAATAACAATTTAAAAAAGGAAAAAATAAAACAATTTTGTTAGATTGTATTGTGACAGCTGTCATGTCAGAGTGCATTTTTTAAAAGACATTAAAATTGGTTAATTTTTGTGTAACCATTTTAATATTGAAGATGGAAGAAAATATGCAACACTTTTGGTACACTATGCTTATTATTTCAAGAAAAGTAAAAACACACCAAACAAGATTTGTGTGGTGTAGTGTTCAATCAGTCACAGAACCGATTGAACATGTCAAAAGTGCTTTGCAAAGTTTTGTGCTACAGATTTCATGCTGGACAATGAACCATGGTTGGGTAGAGCCATTGAAGTTGAAAGTGATCAAATTGAGACATTAATTGAGAACTATCATGTTATACCACGAGGAAGACAGCCAATATACTCAAAATATCCAAATCATTAAAGTTATTGGTGAAAATGAAAAATGTGTCTTTTATTTTATGAAAAAGTACCATACAGAGTGTTTGGCCAACCCAGTATTTTATACGTTAGATCTTCAATGTGCATGTATTTTGTAATACAATAGGTATCAAGATCTAACTTTATCTTCCTGGTCAATTGGCCCTTTTATCATTATAGAATGTCCTTTTGTATCTCTATTTTTAAAGTATATTTTATTGACTGTGCTATTACACTTGTCCCATTTTTTTCTCCCTTTTATCCCCTTCTGCCTTACAGCTGCCCTCCCTCAAGCATTCCCCTCCCCTTAGTTCATGTCCAGGGGTGGTGCATATAAGTTCTTTGGCTTCTCCATTTCCTATACTATTCTTAACCTGCTCCTGTCTATTTTGCACCTACCATTTATGCTTCTTATTCCCTGTACCTCTTCCTCCCTTCTCCCTACTCTTCACCCCCACTGATAACCCTCCATGGGATCTTCATTTCTGTGATTCTATTCCTGTTCTAGTTGTTTGCATAATTGTGAATTTGTTCTCATTTTACTGTTAATACTTTTGATCTTTTTCTGTTTCTTCAATAAGTCCCTTTAACATTTCATATAATAAGGTTTTGGTGATGATGAATTCCTTTAACTTGACCTTATCTGGGAAGTGCTTGATCTGTCCTTCTATTCTAAATGATAGTTTTGCTGGATAGAGTAATTAAGATTGTAGGTCCTTGCTTTTCATGACTTCGAATACTTCTTTCCAGCCCCTTCTTGCCTGCAAGGTTTCTTTTGAGAAATCAGCTGGTAGTCTTATGAGAACTCCTTCGTAGTTAGCTCTCTTCTTTCCTCTTGATGTTTTTAAGGTTCTCTCCTTATCTTTAATCTTGGGTAATGTAATTAATGCTTGACTATCACCCAGCTTTCAGTCACTTCCCTTGCTTCCCACAAGTGGATTGTGCCCTTTCAGATACTGATTCCCAAGTGAGTGGGCTTGTGTACTTTCTCGAACCCTATGGGCCACTCCAATAGCCTCTCTTGTGAGGCTGGGAGTTTCTCCCACTGCCAAACCCCCTACAGATATTTACAGCCAGAGATTTTGAGGCTTTTGTTTCCTACTCTAGAACCCTGGATTGCGTGGTCTGTCTTGCTCCCCAGTTGTTCCTCCCAGCTTATCCACATGCTAATGTGGTGTATCCCAGTACACTGGGTGCCACCTCACCTGCCCACTCAGCCAGCCGGCAGCTTGTCATGTGTCCTAGCTGCCCCTGCTTTCTGTCTCCACCCCTCCTACCAGTCTGAATGAACATTTAACTCCTTGGTTTTCAGACTTCCATACAGTTTGGTTTTCTGGCAGTTCTGATTGTTTCCTGTTTTTAATTGGTCGTCATCGTTCTTTTGATTGCCTGAGGAGGTGAAGCCAATCTGCTCCATTGTGTGGAAGCCCTTCTGTAGCTTTCTTGACAGTGTTTGACTTGAAGTCTATTTTGTCTGATATGACTGTGACCACCCTTGCTCCCTTTTGGTCTCCATTTGCATGGAATATCTTTTTCCATCCTTATCATTACAACAGTCTATTTTAAAGTAATAACATCAATCACACACAGAAACTACTCCTTTACATCTCACCCTCCCTACTTAAAGTTATTAATATATCAAAGTTCATCTTTTATATTGTATATCCATCCATTAACCTGGATTATAGTTATTGTTATTTTTATGCTTTTATATTAAATTCTATCACAGAATGAAAAGTGATGAACTCACCACCATTCCAGCATACAGGATTTTTAATTCATCTATATATGCACCTTTGCCAGAGGTTTATAGTTTTATATGTGTATGCTTTTGTGTTGCTGTCTAATGTCCTTTTATTTCCACTTGAAGAAGTCCCTTTCTCCTTCCCCTTCCCCTTTCCACTGTTGTTATTATTATTTCTCCTTCTCCTTTTTCCTTTTCTCCTCCTCCTCCTCCTTCTTCCTCTTCTTCTTTTGAAGGCAGGTTTAGGGTTAATGAACTTCCTTAGCTTAGCTTTTGTTTTTCTGGGGAAGTCTTAATCTCTCCTTCATCTTTGATGACAATTTTGTAGAATAGTGTTGTCATTAGCAATTTCTTTTTCTTTCAACACTTTGAATATATAATTCTACCCCCTTCTGGCCTATAAGTTTTCTGCTGTGAAATCCTTTGATAATCTAATAGGAGCTCCCTTGACATACACAATAAGTTGTTTCATTTGCTACAACTTATCAACTAACTTGTAGAGTTTCATAAAGACTTTCGGACTGTATATCACTGTTTGGTTGGTGTCTCTGAGGGGGAATGAAATTCTGGGGCTTTCTATTCCACCATCTTGTTGTTTTCACCCTCCAGTTCTTTATATATATTTACACACTTTACTGATCTAAACACACAGAGCATAACTGAACTTTCTGTGACCAAGTATCATTTTTAAAAACTTATTATAATTAAGTACAGATTCAGTAGCATAAAGTATATTGAAAACTCAATAGTCCCAAGATTAATGCTAGAATAAACCTTTTCTTTATGTCATTATTGTTAAATTGTTTTTTAATATTTAAGTCATTTTTTCTTTGTCATACAGTACATCAGAGAATGAACATTATCAGCCTTGTGCTAGGTGCTAAAAGTGCTTCTTTGGCAATCTCTGGCCATCCTTCTACTGCACCTGATCTCTTAGGTAGGGTGTGTAAGGGAGCACATTGTAGTTTATTAGGTCTTTGTTTTCTGGCCTATTTATTCAGTAAACATTTTCTTTTTTAATATATTTTATTAATTATGCCATTACAGTTATCCCATTTCCCCCCCCCTTCATTCCCCTCCACCCTGCACACCCTCTCCCACCCACATTCCCCCCTTTAGTTCATGTCCATGTGTCATAAGTTCTTTAGCTTCTACATTTCCCACACTACTCTTGCCCTCCCCCTGTCTATTTTCTCCCCACTATCTATGCTACTTATTCTCTGTACCTTCTTCCCCTCTCTCCTCCTCCCACTCCCCTGTTGCTACCCCTCCATGTGATCTCCATTTCTGTGGCTCCATTCCTGATCTAGCTTTCTGCTCAGTTTGCTTTTGTTTTAGGTGTGGTTGTTAATAACTGTGAGTTTGCTGTCCTTTCACTGTTCATCTTTTTTATCTTCTTTTTCTTAGATAAATCCCTTTAACATTTCATATAATAAGGGCTTGGTGATGATGAACTCCTTGAACTTGACCTTATCAGAGAAGCACTTTATCTGCCCTTCCATTCTAAATGAAAGCTTTGCTGGACAGAGCAATCTTGGATGTAGGTCCTTGCCTTTCATGACTTGAAATACTTCTTTCCAGCCCCTTCTTGCCTGTAAGGTCTCTTGAGAAATCAGCTGACAGTCTGATGGGAACTCCTTTGTAGGTGACTGTCCCCTTATCTCTGGCTGCTTCTAGAATGCTCTCCTTCATTTTAACTTTGGGTAATGTAATTATGATGTGCCTTGGTGTGTTCCTCCTTGGGCCCACCTTCTTTGGGACTCGCTGAGCTTCCTGGACTTCCTGGAAGTCTATTTCCTTTGCCAGATTGGGGAAGTTCTCCTTTATTATTTGTTCAAATAACTTTTCCACTTGTTGCTCTTCCTCTTCTCCTTCTGGTACCCCTATAATTCAGATGTTGGAATGTTTAAAGATGTCCTGGAGGTTCCTGAGCCTCTCCTCATTTTTTCGAATTCTTGTTTCTTCATTCTTTTCTGTTTGGTTGTTTGTTTCTTCCTTCTGCTCCACTCCATTCATTTGAGTCCCAGTTTTCTTCCCATCGCTATTGGTTCCCTGTGCATTTTCCTTCATTTCACTTAGTGTAGCCTTCATTTTGTCATCTAATTTGTGACCAAAATCAACCAGTTCTGTGAGCATCCTGATCACCAATGTTTTGAACTGCGCTTCTGATAGGTTGGCTATCTCTTGGTCGCTTAAAAGTATTGGCTCTGGGGCTCTGAGCTGTTCTTCTGTTTGAGCCATAATTTTTTGGTCTGGTCGTGCCTGTTATGTATAAGGGGCGGAGCCTTAGTTGTTCACCAGGGCAGGGCAACCCAGTCTCTGGGTTGTGATGCTGTATGTGGGGGCAGGTTCAGAGAGGGAACAATGGCACTTGTTCCGCTCTCTCTCTTGGATTTCAGTACCCTCTGCTGCTTCCCACAAGCAAATTGGGCCCTTCTGGTGCTGGTTCCTGGGTGGGTGGGCTTGTGTACATTCTAGGACCCTGTGGGTCTCTCCAATGAACTCTCCCATGAGGCTGGGAGTCTATCCTGGAACCTCAACCCCCGCAAGTTTTTTCAGTCGGTGCTTTTAGGCTTTATTTCCCAGTGCTGGGGCCCCGGGTTTCGCAGTCTGTCTCATTGCCCATTTTCACCTGGTTCATCTGCACGTGAGTATGTGACCGCGGTCAGCCAACCGTCTTCTGCACCTCACTGGGTCTGCTAGTTTCTTCCCCGCGCCCCGGTCTGCCAACCACCACTTTTTCCTGCTGCAACCCTTCTTTCCCGACTGCCAACTCTGCTCCTCTTACCAATCTGGATGAATGGTTCGTTGTTGGACTTCCCTACAGTTCAATTTTCTGGCTGTGCTGGTTGTGTTTTTGTTTCTAAATCTTTGTTATCCTTAAATTTGGTTGTGCAAGGAGTCACAGTGTTTCCACTCATGCCTCCATCTTGGCCAGAAGTCAGTAAACATTTTTCAATAAACTGTATATAATAAATTACTTAAGAGTACATATATAATTTATCCAATAGATCTGTGTATCCCTAACCAGTGTGTCTCAGATAGTTGGGCATAGTCCTGCAAAGCAAAAGGTCACTGGTTCAATTCCCAGTCAGGGCACATGCCTGGGTTGTGGGTTTGGTCCTTGGTCAGGCATGTGTGGCAGGCAACCAACTGATGTTTCTCTCTCACATTGATGTTTCTCTCCCTCTCTTCCTCCCTCTATTCCCCCTCTCTAAAAGCAAGTAAATAAAACCTTAAAAAAACAAATAGGTCTGCATATGTTTTTATATTTGTTAATATTAATGGTTCATTTTCATGTATTTTGCTATAAAATACATACCCGTTTTATGAATCACCAAGGTTTGATTTTCTGATGTGTTGGGTGTGTAAACATACTTCTCTATAAGATGTTTTCCTTACATGTGCCCTTACAGGTGATATACTGAATAATATTGCAACCTCTTTTCGGAATATACTTATTGGTGTGCTGGTAGGAACAATTTTGGGATTTTTTGTTCGCTATTTTCCAAGTGAAGATCAGGTAAATAAAAAATAAATCAACTTTAGAAGTATAGCATTAACTATTTCTTTCAAAATTTTGAACTTTTAGAAGATCCATGAATATGAAATTTGATGTTTACTGTCTTTTCCCAAAAGTAACCTCCAATGACTACTTTGTTTAAAACTGAGCACAGTTGTGACTGATACGAGTCAATGTCCTGACTGAAGTATTTGCTTTCACACTGGGCAAATAAGGAATATTAGAAAAAATTTTGATGAAGTACTGTATAAATCATATATTTATAAATGTAATGAAGATGATGAGAGAAAAATATATATAACTTTTATAAAAGGTTATGTACTGACTAAATACACTTAAATGAAAATATGTTTTGTAACATATTCTGCTGTGAACATATCTTTTTACTATGTTGGTGAAGTTAAGCTTCCTAATGCATAATAAATTTACAATGGATACTTTAAAAGAAAAATGTACTTAGTTTAGAGTACCATATCCATTCCTCCCCACCCTTCTTCCTTTTTTTTATTGTTGTTCAAGTGCAGTTGTCTCCTTTTTCACCCCACCAAAACCCCTCTTCCCACCCATACCCACCTCCCACCCTCGAACCTACCCCCTTTGGCTTTGCCCATGTGTCCTTTATACATGTTCCTTGAAGGTCCTTCCCCTATTATCCCTCTCCCCACTCCTCTCTTGTTACTGTCAGTTTGTTCTTAATTTCAATGTCTCTGGTTGTATTTTGCTTGCTTGTTTGTTTTGTTGATTAGGTCTCACTTATAGGTGAAATCATGTGGCATTTCTCTTTCACTGCTTGGCTTATCTCATTTAGCATAATGCTCTCCAGTTCCATCCATGCTATTGCAAAAGGTAGGGGCTCCTTCTTTCTCTCTGCTGCATAGAATTCCATTGTGTAAATGTACCACAGTTTTTGATCCACTCATTTACTCATTTACTCAAATGTACTACTCATTTACTGATGGGCACTTAGGCTGCTTCCAGCACTTGGCTATTGTAAATTGTGCTGCTATGAACATTGGGGTGCCTAGGTTCTTTTGGATTGGTGTTTCAGGATTCTTATGATATATTCCAAGCAGTGGTATTGCTGGGTCAAAAGGCAGTTCCATTTTTAGTTTTCTGAGGAAATCCCATACTGTTTTCCACAGTGGCCACACCAGTCTGCATTCCTACCAACAGTGCACTAGGCTTCCCTTTTCTACCCCACTTTTCTTCACTAAATTACCTTTGGACTTCTGACAATTTTTTTCTAGTCTCTTTTACCTCATAATTTTCCCTAAACATTTTAGAGGAGATATTTTTATCTCTGTATATTTTTTGAGTTAAATTCACTCCCTTTTACTAAGGTACCACTACTAAACTCAGACCTTCCCTGCCCTGAAGAATGTGCCATTACTCTTGTATTTCTGTAACATCCACCTTGATTTGCCTATAACAATTGTTATAGCTAATGAGGTATTCAGAACTTTTTTTTTAAGAATTCATAGTATGTGTTATATAGAACTACAAGTGATATTGGTCTCTTTTTGTTTTTTCTTCACTGTAAAAGTATTTTTTTATTTTTATTAGACTTTTTAGAGTCATTTATATTTATAGATAATTGAGGTTATTAAAGTTATATTTGGGATGGTGGTTGGTTCTTTTTTTCTTTTTCATTAAATTTATTGAGGTGATGCTGACTAATAGGGTCATACAGGTTTTAAGTGTACATTTCTGTGATATGTGATCTGTATGTTGTACATTTCTGTGATACATGATCTGTATGTTGCATTGTGTGTCCACCACCCAAAGTCAAATCATCTTCCATCACCATATATTAGTCTACCTTTATGCATTACTAGGCCCCCTCACAACCCTTCCCTCTTGTAACCACCACAGAAGAGAGAAGGGTTATATAATAGTCTGTATCTGTAACTTTCTGTTTTACATCCTATATATGAATAAATTCACACAGTTCTTAGCTTTTTCTGACTGACTTTTCATTTAGCATAATATTCTCAAGGATCATCCATGTTGTCACAAATGACAGTATTGCATCTTTTCTTATGGGTCAGTAGCATTCTATAGCATATATGTACCCCATCTTCTTTATCCAGTCTTCAGTCACAGGACATGTAGGTTGTCTCCATGTCTTGGCCACCGTGAATAATGCTGCAATGAACATAGGAGTGTATATATCTTTTTTAATAAATGTTTTTTAGTTTTTCAGGTAGACACACAAAAGAGAGATTACTGGGTCATACTCTACTCTTAATTTTTTGAGGAAAAACCATAACGCTGTCCCCAGTGGCTGTCTCAGTTTACATTCCCACCAGCAGTGAATGAGGATTTGTTTTTCTCTACAACCTCTCCAACACTTATTATTGTCTGTCTTGTTGATAATAGTCATTCTAACAGGTGTGAGCTGGTGTCTCATTGTAGTTTTTATTTGTATTTACTTAATAGCTAGTAAAGTTAAATATCTTTTCATATATCTGCTGGACATTTGTATGTTTTCTTGGGAGAAGTGTCTGTTCTGGTCTTCAGCCCATTTTTTAGTTGGATTGTTTATTTGTTTGGTGTTGAATCATATGAGTTCTTTATATGTTTTGGATATTGACCCTTTATTTGCAAATATCATCTCCCATTTGGTTGGTTGCTTTTTGTTTTATTGGTGGTTTCTTTTTCTGTGAAGAAGGTTTTTAATACAGTTTTTAATACAGAAGGTTTTTGATACAGTCCCATTTGTTTATTTTTTAATTCCATTTATTATTTTTAGAGAGGAGAAGGGAGGGAGAAAGAAAAGGAGAAAGAACATTGATGTGTGAGAGATAGATCAATCAATTGCCTCCCACATGCCCCCAGCTGGGTGCCTGGCCCACAACCCAGCCATGTGCCCTGACTGGGAACTGAACTAACAGCCTTCAGTTCTCAGGCTAGCACTCAATCCACTGAGCCACACCAGCCCGGGCCCATTCATTTATTTTTACCTTTACTTCTTTTTCCTTTGGGCTCAAATTCATGAAACATTCTCTGCAACCAAGGTCCATAAGTTTAGTACCTATGTTCTCTTTTGTGTAATTTATTGTTTAAGATCTTGTATTTAGGTCTTTGATCCATTTTGAAACTGTAATCTAGTTTCATTGTTTTGCATGTGGCTTTCCAATTTTCCCAGCACCATTTATCAAAGGGACTTTCTTTTCTCCATTGCGTGTTATTGGCTCCTTTGTCAAAAATTATTTGCCCATAGACATATGGTTTCATTTCTGGGCTCTCAATCCTATTCCAATGGTCAGTTTATGCATTTTTCTGCCAATTTCATGCTGATTTGATTCTTGTAGCTCTGTGGTATAATTTGAAGTCAGGCAATGTGATGCCTCTGGCTTTATTCTTTTTTCTCAGGATTGCTTTGGCTATTGGAGGTCTTTTGTGGTTCCATACAAATCTGATTTTTTTTTTGTTCTACTTCTTTAAAAAGTGACATTGGGATTTGATTGGGATTGTATTAAATCTGTGTATTGCTTTGGGTAATATGACCATTTTAACTATGTTGATTCTTCCAATCCATAAATGCAGAATATTTTTCCATTTCATGATATCTTTTTTAATCTCTTTTAATAACAATTTGTAGTTCAGTATATAGGCTTTTCACATCCTTTGTTAAGTTTATTCCTAGGTGTTTTCTCCTTTGGTTGCAATTGCAAAAGGAATTGTTTTTAATTTCTTTTTCTGAAGTTCCATTATTAGTATGTAGGAAAACAGTGGATTTTTGTACATTGATTCTGTGTCCTGCAACTTTATTATATATGTTTATTGTTTCTAATGGGTTTTTTGGTGACATCTTTAGGGTTTTCTATGTACAAAATAGATTCATGTTATCTGCAAAAAGTGACGCTTTTACTTCTTCCTTCCCAATTTGGATGGCTTTTATGTCTTTCTGTTGCCAAATTTCTCTGGCTAGGACTTTCACAACCGTTTTTGAATAAGAGCAGTGAGAGTAGACATCCTTGTCTTGTTCCCAATTTTAGATAAAAAGCTTTCAGTTTTTCACTGTTGAGTATAATATTAACTGAAGGTTTGTCATATATGGTCTTTTTTATGTTGAGGTACTTTCCTTCTACACCCATTCTATTGAGTGTTTAATCATAAATGGATTTTGTATCCTATCAAGTGGCTTTTGTGCATCTATTAATAAGAACATATAAATGTTATCCTTTGTTCTGTTAATGAGGTATATTACACTGATCAATTTGCATGTGTTGAACCATCCTTGGACCCCTGAAATGAATCCCACTTGATTGTGATGTGTTATTTTTTTAACATATTGTTGTATTCAATTTGCTAGTATTTTGTTTAGGATTTTTGTATCTATATTCATCAGAGATATTGGTCTGTAGTTTTCTTTTTTGTGTGTTATCCTTGCCAGGTTTTGGTATGAGGATTATATTGGCCTCATAAAATGTATTAGGAGGTATTTCCTCTTCTTCAGTTTTTAGTAAGAATTTGGAAGAAATAGGTATCAAGTCTTCACTCAACGTTTGGTGGAATTCACTAGAGAAGCCATCTGGTCCTGAACTTTTATTTTGGGGTAGGTTTTTAATGGTTGTTTCTATTTCTTCACTGTTTATTGATCTATTTATATTTTCTAAATTCTTCATGACTCAGCCTAAAGATGTTATATTTCTAGGGACTTGTTCATTTCTTCTAGGTTATTGCATTTGGTGGCATACAATCTTTCACAGTGTTCTAGTATGATCCTTTTTATAACTGTGATGTCTTCACTTATCCTCTTTCATGTATGATTTTTATATGAGTCTGTTTCTTTTTTTTTCTTTAGTGAGTCTAGCCAGGAGTGTGTCAATTTTATTATCTTTTCAAATAATCAGCTTCTTGTTGTATTAATTTTTTGTATAGTCTTTTGTTCTCCATTTCATTCAATTCTGCTTTAATTTTTATTATTTCCTTTCTTCTGCTGAGTTTGGGTTGCTTTTGACCTTCTTTTCTAGTTCCTTAAGATGCAATGTTAGGTTGTTTACTTGGGATTTCTCTTGTTTCTTGAGATAAGCCTATAAAAATATAAACTTTCCTCTTATTACTGCTTTCACTGCATCCCAGATGTTTTGATATGTTGTATTGTCATTCTCATTTGTCTCTATATATTTTTGGTCTCACCTTTTATTTCTTTTTTGACCCAGTCTTTTTTTAGTAATATGTTGTTTGATCTATATATTTGCAGGTTTCTTTACATCCTTTATGCAGTTAATTTCTAATTTCAAACATTGTGGTCAGAGAATTTGTTGATGTTAGTTTTTTGACCCAATGTATGTTCTATCCTTGAGGTGTTTCATATGCACTGGAGAAGAATGTATTATGTGATATTCTGGGATAAAAAGCTCTGTGAATGTCAATTATTTTCATTTGGCCTACTGTATCATTTAAGGCCAATATTTCTTTATTGATTTTCTTCTGTTTGGATGATCTATCTAGAGCTGTCAATGAACTACTAAGGTCACCCACAATGATTGTGTTTTTGTCTGTTTCTTTAGTTCTGATAGTATTTGCTTTACATATTTAAGTGATCTGATTGAGTATACACACACATACACACACATATATGTATACATGTAAATGTGTGTGTATATTTAATCCTCACCTGAGGATTTATTTATTGATTTTAGAGGGAAAGGAAGGGAGAGAGAGAAAGAGAAACATCAGTGTGAGATAGAAACATGGATTGATTGCCTCCCATATGTACCCCAACTGGGGACCAAACCCACAACCTTTTTGGTGCATGGGACAATGCTCCAACCAACTGAGGCACCCAGCCAGGAGAAAGCGTGTATATTAAGTGTTATGTCTTCTTGATATAGTGTCCCTTTTGTCATTATAAAATGTCCATCTTTTTTTACTTGTTACCACTATTATCTTGAAATCTATTTTGCCAGATGTGAGTATGGCTAAACCTTCATTTCTGTGGATGCTATTTGCTTGGAGAATCATTTTTCACCCTTTCACTTTGAGTCTAACTTTTTCACTTTATGTCTCCTAAAGGCAGTATATGGTTGACTTGTGTTTTTTTAATTCAATCTGCTACTCTGTGCCTCCTTATTGGTGAATTCAGTCCATTTACATTTAGGGTGATTGCTTATGTATGAGGATTTCCTATAGTCATTTTATCTTTTGTTTCCTGGTAGCTCTGTGCATTCATTTGTTTTTTCCCTTAGTGATTCATGCTGTTGTCTTTGTTTGGTAGTTATTCCATACTCCTTTTCTCTGTTTCCTCTTATTTTAAATATGTATCTCTGTTTTGGAGGAGGCCTTTCATGTGATTACCATTAGGTTTATGAAAAAGAAATTTTTATATATACAGTAGTCCTTTTCCTTTTAAATGCATCTGATCTCCATCCTCCTTTTAAATTAAGACCTTTGCCCCTCCCCTTTTATGTTTTTGTTATCACAGATAATCCCTGTTTATGCTATATGTTTGTTGATGATCTTATTCATAGTTTCGTGACTTTTGTTTTTTGTTTCAGGAAGAAAAACCTCCTTGAGTATTTCCTGCAATAAATGTCTTCTAGTGCTAAATTCCCTCAGCTCCTTGTCTGGAAACATCTTTATTTCCCCTTCATATTTAAAGAATAACTTTGCTGGATATATTTTTCTTGGGTAATTTCTTTCAGTAGTTTGAATATTTGGTTCCACTCTCTTCAGGCTTATAGAGTTTCTGCTGAGAAGTCCTATAACCTGATGGGCTTTCCTTTATAGATTACTTTCTTCTTTTCCCATGTTGCCTTGAGAATTGTTTCTTTGTCATTAAGATTTGACAGTTTTAATACAATATGCCTCGGAGAAGACCTCTTTGTGTTGAGGTAACTAGGTGTTCTGTTTACTTCTTGGATTCAAGGGCTGGTTCTTTCCATGGGTTTGGGAAGTTCTCATCAACTATTTGTGTGAATAGGCTCTCCATTCCTTCTCTCTTCTTCTTCTGGTATGCCTATTATTTTCATATTGCTCTTTCTGATGGAGTCAGATAGTTTTTGTAGAGTTATTTCATTTCTTTTTAGTGCTCAATTCTCTCCTTTACTCTGCATCATTTCTAGACTTCTATCTCTGATATCACTAATCTAGTTCTCTATCTGATCCGCTCTGTTTCCTATGCTCACTAATTCATTCTTGATCTCTTTTAAGAGTTCTACATGTCCAAAATTTCTGTTTGCTTCCTTTGTAAAGTTTCAATCTCTTTAATACTCCTTCTGTTCATTGGTTTTCTGAGCACACTAAATTGTTTGTCTATATTTTCTCACATCTCATCGAGTATTTTCAGAACAGCAATCTTGAGTTTTCTGTCATTTATGTCCCATATTTTCATGTCTCTAAGTTTGTTTTCTGGAGATTTTTTAATTTGCTTTTCTAGCTGCCTTCCTACCTTGGTTGTTCATAGTATTTGATGGATTCCTTCTCTGTCTAGGCATCTAGCACTCCTCAGGTAGGTTGATAAGAAATTTTCATATTTTTTTCCAAAAGGTGGTGCCGAGTCATAAGTTTTTAGCTCTGCGAAATCCCAATGCTGTCCTCCACAGCCAGATGCTGCCATCTGTGTAGCTGTGATATTTAGGGGTTGGGAGGTGGGGGGACTAGAGGAAGAGTCAGCTTCTTTGTTTTGCCCTCCTGGTAATAGCAATGTCAGATCTCATGGGGTTCCCTCATGCACCAATCCAGGGACTGGTCACAGAATGTACCTTTTGCTCAGGGAAAAAGGCAATTCTGTAGTACCAGTTGTCAGGATTGCAGAAAATGTGCTCTGAAGGGTGAGGGGAGGCAACCTGTGGGAAGCTATGAGGCAGGAGGTCTCCATGGCTTTGTTACCCTGTCTGGAATGTTGCCGCACGCCCTTGCTGTGTTCTTGCCCAGGTCTCTGTGTAAAGCTGCAGCTGATACTACCCATTCCTGCAGGCTTGCCCACTGGATCTCTTTGCTCATCCCAGCTGAGGGGAGAGCCAGCCACAACCAGATTCTTCCCCTCTCCAGGCTGGGTTCCACAGTGAGATACCTGCTCCCTCACCCCTGCTGCAGAACTATGTTCATAGCTATCTCAGCCCTTTTCCCTTCTCACATCCCCTATTTGTTCCCACCTACCCACCTTAGATGTCTCAATGCACCGATCTGTCAGGCATGTTTGTGGGTCAAGCAGCAATCTTTTGTTGAATTATAGTTGTTCAAACTTCAAGGAGAGAGATGAAAGGGATCTCTCACAACACCATTCTTCTGACAAGTTAAAATATTTTAACCACTTTACTGATGTTAGTATCAGAGATGTGGCAGATAATCTTAATAATTATAAATTTCATCACTTGTTACAAAGTCCACTAAAATATTTGGTTAGGAAGAAAGTCAAGTTTTTAGACATTATTTAAAATAACGTATAGAGACATGGTATCAAAAGGTTAATAATAAATGATAAAGTAAATATTGTATTATATATTTAATATAAATTAACTTTGTCAAAATTTCTCTAGACTAATCTTCCACTGAAGAGAGCAGCCCTCATTCTGAGTATGTGTATCACTGCTGTCCTAGGCAGCACTCACCTCGGCATCCACGGAGCAGGAGGGCTGTGCACACTGATGCTGACTGTCATTGGAGGAATGAAGTGGTCCAACGGAAAGGTAAATATTTTTAACACACCATTGTTAATGACAGAATCACTACATTTTTTATATTGAAATACACATTTAGGAAATCTCATTCCAACTGGAAGATACTCTAGAAGTTCGTATCTTGGAGGAAGTGTACAAATCAACAGAGAATAAAGCATTCAGGGCAAGGACATGCATGTGCACAGAAACACAATCAGAAGCTGAGTTACCACATCAGGCCTAATTTTCTCCAAGTTTTATGAAATATGATTATATAATTTTATTGACTTAATTATTTTCTTAATTGAAATTTTAGTTATACAGTTAATACACGAAAACATGCTCTTAAAAGGTTAAACAATACAGAAGGTCCACGTGTAGACCCAATTGTAAAAGACTCCTTTTCCTCACCACTCCCAAACATCTAATGCCCCTTCCCAGAATTCCCTCCCCCTAATCATTCCCTCTAATCAGTCCCTTATCTGTAGACATTTAGATCATTTTTATTTTTTGTTATTACTAACAATGCTGCCATGAACGGTCTTGTTCACGTGTCTTTTTGCAAATGTACAGCTCTTCTGTTGGCATATATTCCTATAAATGGAATTGCTGGATTTAGAAATGTTATGTTTCTATTTCAATGGGTACTGCCAAATTATCCATTCAAAAGTTTTTACTTATTTACACTATTTACTACCAACAATGTAGGAGATTCCCTAATACTTCAGTCCCTCAGTGAGTAACAACTATATACCATTGTTTATGAAATATTACTCAGCCATAAAAAAACCCAAAATCTTGCCATTTGCAACAACATGGATGTAGGTAGAGGGTACCTAGCTAAGTGCAATCAGTCATACAGAGAAAGACAAATACTGTACTCTTTTACTTATATGTGTAATACAAAAACAAAACAGCTCTGAGCAGAGTGGCTCAGTTGATTGGGCATCATCCTGCAGAGTGAAGAGCTGTGGGTTTGATTCCCCGTCAGGGTGCACGCCTGGGTCGTGGGTTCTGTCCCTGGTCAGGGTGCATACAAGAGGCAACCGGTGGGTGTTTCTCTCTCACACCGATGTTCCTCTCCCCCTCGTTCACCTTCCCTTCCCCTCTCCCTAAAAATAAATAAATACAAGCTTTTTAAAATAAAAATAAACAACAAAACAAACAAGGTAGAACAAAAACAGATTCATAGATACAGAGAACCAAATGGGTGGTTGCCAGAGGGGAGTGCGGTGAGGGAATGGGTAAGAAAGGTGAAAGACAATAAGAGATACAAACGTCCAACTATAACATAAATAAGTCACAGCAATGTAAAGTATAGCACACAGAATACAGTCAATGGTATTGTAATAATTTTGTTTATGTTGTCTTTTGTCTATAAGGAAGTAAAATTTCCTATGAAGTCAGTCAGTTTTTCCTTTTTTATTTTGGATTCAGTATCTTATTTAAGAAAGATTTTTTTATTCAAGACTATAAGATTATAAGATAATAAACATTACAATATCTTCTATATTATCATCTAAAACTTTAGTAGTTTTTGTTTTGTTTTTGCATTTAGCTCTTTAATCCATCTGGAATTTATTTCTGTGAATGCTCTGAGATAAGGATGTGTATGTGTGTGTGTGTTTATGTATGTATTTAAAGACATATATATACATATTATATATATACACACACACATGTAAGCATATATAAATTAAATAGTCAATTTTGGCCAATTTTTTAATTGACTTACCATTAATTATTCACTGACCTTTAAGTGCCCCTTTTAACGTGACCTACACCCTCACATATATCTAAGCTCATTTCTGGAATCTAATCTTCCTTACCTATTCCTATAAGTTTTCTACTTTAGGTTTATCTTAAACCATAACTCATAGTTTTACATAGAAGATTTTCTCTCATTTATTTTAAAAGTATTTCTTGGCTTTCCTACCCATATTCTTTCTTAGATAAATTTTAGAATCAGCTTGAGATTTTCCCTACCCAAAATTATACTGGCTTTTTTTAGTATTCCAATAAAATAAGAATTAAAAATGAAATTAAATGGTTATTAAATTATAATTAGATACATAAAATTAGAACTCCTAGAATTCTCTTTTTATATGATAAAGGAAATCAGACAGTAAAAAATGGACTTTAAGGATTAAAAATAACAAATAGGATAATGTGCTATAAAAAGGAAAACAATACTGTTTTTTCTTTGTTTTTCCCTTTTAAACTTCACTTTTATAAATGGCAATCAGAAAACCCAGACATGAAAGGAATAGTTACACAGGCAATTTATGCCCCAAGCAAAGGATATCAAAGTTTTATGTATTTAAATAGATAAACCCACATTAAGCTAAAACTCTTCATCCAATTCCTGGAGAAGAGCCAGAGCACTGCCATGCCCACAGGGGCTTTGCTGTTGTGACCACATCACTGGGAAGTAGTACTGGGAGAGATTTGTTTCCAGAGGGGGAAGCTGGGCAGGCAACCTAATAAGAATCTATATGTTTTGGTTTGGTTTTAAGGAAAAAACAACTTTGAAGTTTTCAAAATGGGTTCTTTCAAAACAGTTTAACAGATTAGCAATTTTCGCCCCCAGTGATTGAAGACTGTTGGGGTTCACTTTCATAGGACTGGGCTCCGAGGTGATTGTTAGTGGGGCGATTGCCTGATCTTGAGCATGTTCTCACCGGGCATGCTGCAGTTCTGTCTTTGTTCTGTTTCCTTACAAAAGCTAGATTTCTTGCTTAGCCATCAGAACATGTCTCCAAAGGCCTTATTTCATGAAAAAATTACCAAATATTTTTATTTTATAGCTTTGTGAATTTCTTTTAGTCAAATTCTACCTCAGTGTTTGAGTAAAAGAATTAATCAACTTTTAATTTTTATTGTTTTAACATTTCTCCTACAAGTAAAATATCTTAATTTTATGCATTAAAATAGACTTTAAATTTCTGAAATGCAGTTACTTTTATGTGCCACAATAACTAAAAATGTATTACTCCTTTCAACAGATTAGAGTCCAAAAAATTGTTGCAACTGCATGGGATGTTTTTCAACCCCTTCTTTTTGGTTTGGTTGGATTGGAGGTATCTGTTGCATCTCTTAAATCAAACGCTATTGGTAAGAATGATTACAGGCATGAAAAATGTAAGAGTTGGAAATATGTAAGAAAATGATGAATAATTTTTATTTTTATTTACAGTATGTTTTTGAATGTCACAAGGGCCTTCTCCAGACACTCACATTAAAACATTAACATACACTTGTTCTTCTTGTTCCTGTGTGTGCTCTTTGTTACCAAAGACAGACCATTATCTCCCCTCCCTGAGGGACCTGAGGAAGTGGACATTGGCATTCTTCTCTGAGGAGAAATATCAGCTACTATTGGCACCCTTTGAATGCTTTTGTTTATAGTGAAAGTTCAAAGTATGTGGGCTCAGAATTAAATATAATTTATCATTTTTCATGATGCCTCCACCATCAGATAATCTCTTGCACTTTACATCAAGGTCTCAATCATTTTGCATTTTTATGATTGTTATTTTTACTTAAAAAATAAAGGCAGAAAGAGGCAGTAGCCTCAAAATGTTCTCAACACTCTCACAAATCATATCTTCAGACACGAAGAGCCACTTCTCCCCAAGGACCGCGTCACTCACGTTTGCTTCTGTCTGCTGTAGGCATTTGTGTCGCCACCATGAGTTTGGCGTTATTGGTTCGGATTTCTTGCACATTTGTATTGATGTCTTTTTCTGGTTTTAATGTTAAGGAGAAAATATTTATTGCTCTATCATGGATGCCCAAAGCTACAGTCCAGGTAAGAACATATTAAGTAATTCTAATAATTTTATTGTTGATTTTTAAAAATTCTAAATGACAAATGTTTGCCCAATCACAAAATATGGGTTATTAGCCTTACTTATAAAATGCTTGATCACAACTACTCATTAAAATTTATATAATCTTTTAAAATCTCAGTTTTAAAACCAATTCTTCTGAAATTCAAAAGTATAATTTTTATGATAAATACTTCCTTAACTTATGAAAACATTTTTCTGTTTTCCCAAAATATAAAATAAGAACGTATCTGAAAATTGGAATCTTTGTATTTTGCTGAATATTGTAGAGCTGAATATTATGTTTTTAAAGTAGAGACACATTGATTCATTTTAAAATATATCTTTTCTACCCTTTGCCCCTACTCCACCACACATGAATGCACGTATATTATTACTAATTACACACTTATTTCATATGACTGTTAGATTACTGATTGACTCTTCCCATTAAATCACAGGAAAAGGATAGGAACCATCTCTGAGGTTTTTTTCCCATTGTTTTTCCCTAGCATTTAACACAGTCCCCAGGAAGCAAGAAGCACATGATAAATAACCATTGCATGCTTACAAGAATGAATGTATGAAGGACGTAGTTTTGTCCTCTAATTCAATGACATTCCCTCCTACTGAAAAAGGTATTATTACTTATTGGCAGACTCTTTCACCTGGCAGCATAATGTCTTGACTCCCTGAGACTTTTTTCTCCATTGTTATTCCAAAACAAAAGCTTCTGAGCTTCCATACAACAAGACTCTCTGTGTCACGGTTAGAGAGCTTGCCTCTGGGGCTGGACTACTTGTTTTGAGTACCATGTTACTTGCCTATAACCTTAGGTAAGTTAGTGTATAATCTCAGTGTCCAGTTTGTAGATTCCAAACTCCATGTCAGTTTTACTGTATCGCACTGTCTCTCAAGTAGGAAGAACAAGAAGAAGATGATCATCAAAATCCTAGAGAACCATAAGAAACTTGAGTGTTTATGCATTGTCTTGTTACAGCCAAGACCCAAACGGTTGATAACAGCAAATAACCAACACGCTACTTCAATAAAAACTTGAGGTTCTAAGAGTAATGCAAGCACTCAAATATATATATACACTTAAACAGGGAAAAGCTGAGATGACAAAAATGCCAAGTCAGCCCCCAAATGTCTACACGCTGATATGTCGCTATTTCGCTCTCCATCCAGATATATTTGCTAGGAAGAATATAGAATTAGTGAATAACTCATGAAAATCTTTTGGCACTTTAAGTCATGCCTCTTTTCTAACAGGCTACTACAGCCGTTTTCAACCTTTTTCATCTCGTGGCCCACATAAACTAATTACTGAAATACTGTGGCACACCAAATATATGCATATATATTTTGTGGATCTGAGAAAAAAATAGTTGTAATTTTGATTCATTCACATCAGACTGCTATTGTGTTGGCTGTTGTCATTTTTTAATTTGACAACCTAAGGGAAAAGAGGTCAGTGCCCCTGACTAAATATAAATAGTCAGGTATTGCATGTTTTAAAAATTCTTGCAGCACACCTATTGAAAATTGCTTGCTAGCACTAGGGTTTGTTTATTTTAACAGAGCCATTTGCTTTTATTAAATGTTAACTTTGTGTAACATTTGTCATTATGTTTCATCTTCCCTCACCCACCCCCACCCAAATGCAGGCTGTATTAGGTCCTCTGGCCCTAGAAACTGCAAGAACCAGCGCACCCTACCTGGAGGCATATTCGAAGGATGTGATGACAATAGCATTTTTAGCCATCTTAATCACAGCTCCAAACGGAGCTCTAATGATTGACATCCTGGGGCCCAAATTACTTAAACGCCATGTGATCCAAACAAAATAAAACTGGAATTAACAAGATTAGAACGTCCTTAAAAGTTCATTTGTCATCACCTGCCTGCTTTTTTTAATGAATTATCTTACATGAGAGAAAAAAGGTACAAATATGTGAATAATACATAGAACCAAGGACTTAATAAATATGTGATTTGACTACAGAATTTTTCTATGATTTTTATTGCAAAGTCAATTTAGTAAAACAACATAAAATAGAATGTCCTCTTAGCATTTGCACATTTCAAGAGCAAAAATTCATGTGTAAATATCCTAGGAAAGTTTAAAGTAATCCATCAGGCTACATTGCTGTCCTGATGCAAACCAAGTACTTTTTTCAGTTGCTTTTGGCTCAACTCACCCTCCGAACTTCAGAGGCCCCTCACTGACCACATCATCATTTCCTGTCCCTTCACCAACAGTTCCCCAACAGTCGTGACCCGTATCAGCTCATCTCCCTCAAGTTTTCTTTCACTGACAACATATTACTTAAAAGTCCGTTGGCAACAATTAATATAAACTCCTATAAAGTGGTCTTCAGAATGTGTACTATCCTCAAGAAGGAGTGTAATTCGGGCTACATAGTTCCTTTTGTCTGAGGGCAATTACTGCAGAGGAACTTGGCTGCAAACAAACCAGCAGAGATAGCTGAAGCTGGCAGGGGAATGAGTGTCTCAGTGGTACAGTACATATACTACAGAGTACACTACTGTCCACTCCTCACGCCATTTGGATCTATTGTTCCATATAATTTCACTGCATCTAGGAAAAGCTCCTGCAGAATTCTGGTTGGTTTCTTTTGGTGGGGACATTTATGCAGCCACTTAGCTTGGCAGCTGGTCTTGCATCCTCAACTGATCATCTCGCTCCTCTACTATCCACGTGCGGTCTGGTCTACATTCCTGTCACCCTCAGCTCCATTCCTCGTCCACTGCATGTGGGATGCCATGCTCAACCGTGGCTACTACGCTTGTCTACTTCAAATGAAGCCATCAACACTCAACAAGAGATTACCAAGATCCCCCAGGAGATCACCTGGGTGCCTAACACTTCCTCTCTGCTTCTGTTTTGTATTGGAATTGAATCGCAACCACTTTTTTTAACTATCTTTATGATTTGCCTTGTAAATGAAACTTTTACTGTCATTTAATTGGATTTATTTATTTGAGGGCTATGTTTTTAGATATCTACTATTTTTAGATCAGTGTATCTTCTTAGTGAATTTTTACTTTTTTTATTATGCATTGTAAGGGGGTACGTTGGAACATTTCAGGACTGATCTAGGAAAAATACATGGCCATGAGGTGGCACTAGCACACAAGCTTTATTTGGG